>CANUEP010054490.1:0-10508 GCA_947857235.1 Jatropha podagrica | reverse complement strand
ATATAAATATATATATATATATATTAGGAGGTTGACATCAATAAGAATTAAATTCTCATATTCTCTCCATGTTATCTTCATTCTCTCTTTGCTTTGCTCCATTATTTTTCTATTATTTTATGATATGTTATTAGCATTAATTTATTCTATTGCTTTGATTTTCGTCGCATCATTCTTTTGATCCAATCGCTAAAAAAAAAAAAAAAGAATAACTTCTGGTTTACGATAATTAAAATTAAGGTTTGTTCTTATTTAAAAAGATAACTCTATATCCCGTTTCTTACTGTTACAATATTTAGTCAAATAATTTATTGGTGAATCAAAGTTCAATTACTATAATTAACTAGTAAATTTATACATATGGGATTGAGGAAATTTTTATTTTTATGTATATTAGTATTAGCAACACGCATTGCACGTTAAGACTCGTTAAAATTTATTGTTTTGTTTTTCTAAATATGGTTAATTAGCTTTTTTACAATATAATAAAAAGGATAATAAATTATTGGATAGAAAATAAATATATTAATTAGTGCTTTTATTTAATATTTTACTGTAAATATTATAATATATTTGTATGTACACAAAATGAAAGACAGTAAAACTGGAATGAAAAAATAAAACTTTATGATTGAAAAAATATGCAAAATAAAAATAATAATAATAATAATAACCCAATCAAAATAATAGCTATTGAATTAAAACATTTGTCATCTTTTTAAATGTTAATCTTTCAATTAAATTGGACTTTAATTTTTTAATATATGTGAGATTATTATATTTATATAACTAATTGTATACATTTTCTTTATTTTTATTAATATTAGAATGATTAAGTAATAAATATATAAATACTAATCATATTTTCATTTTAAAAACACCGGTGTAAGATAGCTAAAACCATCATACTTTTTATTATATTAATCCTAAATGGTTCTATGATTTTTTGAATGTCTATTCGTGTGATACTATTAAAGTCCGAACAATTAGACAACTCATGCTTTACAACAATCTAACCCCGTATATAGAACTTTCGAACGATCAAGTCAGGAAGTATTCTTCTAAATTATTTTTATTATTTTAATAATTCAAATGGATTCTTATTGCTATAATTATTTTATTCCACTTTCCTTTATTTATAATAAAATCGAATATTTAATATCTAAGTCATTATTTAAACATTTAAAGATGTACAAATAAAAAATCACATCTCAGTTAACAATAATAAATTAAATAGAAATGATTGATGGAACGATTGGTTCCAAGACACGGGTATTTTTTTACATTAGAGGTTAAAATAGGTAGACATGGTTGTATAAGAGGATAAAAATATAAAGCAGTTTATGACAACAAATGTGTGACTATGCCTTTATAATATATAGTAAACAAAAAATAATAATGTATCAATAGAAACATCATTCATCAGTAAAACTCAACTTTTTTTCATTTTTTAGTGATAAATAATAACAGACTAATTTCTTGTTAAATTTTTCATGATTTATATAGCTTGCGATTAAGAAATTCGTAATTGACAAAAACAAACTTTATTTATCATTTAACTTTAAAAATAAAAATTTCATTTTGAAGCTTTCTATATAATAATCTTTTTTAATTTTTTTTTATATTATTTTAGATTTCTCTTCAAATTGTAGAGACTCAACCTATTAAATATAGCTAAAATTTTCATTTCTTCCAAATTTATTTTTACGGTATCCAAACAAGGGAAATTAGCTTTCCCTTATTTCTCTTAATTTGGTAAATTTTGTTTAAAACATCCCAATTTGAAAAGAAATTATAGACTATTGCAATGTGGGAAGAAAACACACGTTGTACTAATATTGTTTTTTTTTTATAATAATTGCATAAGTGTTAAATAAAAACGAAAGATTTTGATGGTAATAAAAAGATTTGAATTGGAGTGTAATTTTAGTATCGATGATGAATCTTGATTTAAGGGGTTTTATACTTACCATGATTTTTTTTAAAAATATAATTGACATTTGAACTCACGACCTTTAAAAGATAGTGAAATTATTTTTTCAATTACTTGATATAATTAATATATATTAGTGTTAGCATTCGTGCGATGTGCAGAGCAATATTAAAAGATAAAATAATATTTTATAATATTATTTAAAAATAATAAAAATTATATAATAAAATCACCGTAAAATGCATTATAAGTACCTGAATCCGTTTAATATCCGATTATAAATTTCGGTATCCAAAAATGTTTAAAAATTCACATTTAATAACTAAATCCATTCTGAATCTGATTATAATTACTTGTTTAAATATCCGAACTCATTTACATTAAAAATATTTTTTTATTTTTTAAAAATAAAAATAGATAAAAATTATAAAATTATTATTTTGATTTAATAAAAAAATATAATATAAATATTAAACATAATTATAGCATTAATATAATGAAAAAGGTATATATATATATATATATATATATATAAATTTTTTTTAAAAAAAATAATTATTTTCGATATTTTTAAAATATTAATTAAACAGATAACGGATTGTGCGTACTCAAGTGTTTGAACTCACTCCAAATATGATATGGTTACTAAAAAAAATTATATGAACACGTCCTAAACTCATTTATTTCACTAAACAAATCTACCAAAATAAAATTGGATCTAATCGAATATCCATCAGGTCATGTAAAATTATCATCTCTAATTAAAATATAATTTCTTAAGTATAGTGTGAAGGCTTCACTAACAATAGTAGAAGTTATGTATGATATGACTTATATAAAAAAATGCACACACCCTATTAATATATTTTCAATAGTGGTAATAATTTTGAAAATTTAACTAATTATATTGAAGTAAGAAATTAGATATTTTTTTATATTTACAATTTATTATAAATGATTATTTATTTATTTATTTAAAATATTAATGTATTACTTATTTGGTGTAGTGTGTCATGTCCACATTCTACTTATTTAAAAATTATCATATTATGTAAATTCTTATATCTTTTATCCCGAGTTATGCAACATAATTCGTAGTATATGATATTATTTCATATACCAAGCTAATCAATTAAATTTTTTTTATTATTAATAAAAAATGAGATTTTTTAATTTATTTTATGTCATTAAAATAAAAAATTATTATTTTTTATTTTTTATGTTTATAATTTATTATAAATGATTTACAAAAAATTTAGTTATTATTTAAACAAATTTGTAACATGCTACGCAGTATCCACTGTCTAGTTTGAAGCTGAAATTATAGTAACTTATTTCTTTTTTAAGTTAGCTTAGAGAGTAATAAAAGCTGCAAAACAAACTTCAACATCACTTTCAATAACTAAAAGGATTGTCTGTTTTACCCCTTCCTTCAACGAGTTAATTACACTACAACGCTTTTCTATTTCTTACGCGTCTGATCCACTTTACATTACTACGGCCCACCAATAATTATTAAATATACTCAGTGCTTAGAACAAATCGTTACATATATCACTGTCCATATACCCTTAATTTATAACCATATCACCATTTGTCACATTAATAAAATATCATGCAAACAATATTTGTATTATTTACAAAGAATTAGGCAAATAATTCTTTTGATTAATTTATAAATATTAACTAATGTTGTCTATTAACATATATTAGCTAGTATTTAAATAAATAGTAATATAATGTTATAATATTAGCTAGTTATTTTATAATATTAATTTTCTATTTACAATTAAATTATACTCATACTTTTTTATATACTCGTATTTATGATGTGTGTTATACGTTGACTATACTCTTTATTTGTACTCGTTTAATTTTTTATATTATTATTCAATTTTATTTATTATTTTTATTCAATTTTATTTTTTAATATTTAATATTGATTATAATTTTTATCTTATATTATTTAGATTTGTATAATATTTAAACAAAATTTCATATCAGAATTATATGAGTATAACGATTAATAATAAAATAATAGTATGCATATATACATATATTTTAATTCAATTTATATATTTATTTATATAAAATTCATTATAATTGTATACTTAAAAATTCTACCATATTACTTAATCAATATGTTTCAATATATATATATATAATAATATTTTTAAAATAAAAAATTTCAACCGTCAGTCATTTCATGCATATATATGTTCATTTGATTTAAAAATAAATTTTAAAAGTAAAAATTAAAAAATTTGAAAGGATTAATTAATATATATTTTATTTAAAAAATTATTTTTTAAAAAATATAACAATCAAATTATAGGAACATAAAAAAAATATTATAAAAATATACTTTTTTTATCTCTTCTAAACAAAAATATTTTAAATTATAATAAAAATAATAAAAAATTTAGAAAATAAAATATAAAAAATTTCAAATATCTCATAATCATATATATTTATTAAAAATAAATTTAAAAAAGGTAAAATATAAAATTTTGAAATAATTAAGCCTCATACTTTTGAAGAATTGGCTACCTGGGCTCATGACATGGAGCTTAGTATTTCCAATCATGGAAATCAAAATATCCTAGTTCAAAAACTAAGAAAGGGGAAAGATAAGTTAGAAGTGTGAAAATTTGCTAAAACACCCGTTAAGTCAGAAAGTAAACAGTCTGTGGCTGGAACAACGAAGCCAATCAAGTTGCAGCCTAAGATTGAAAAGAAATAACATATGAAGGCCACTCCTTTTCAATCAATAGAAAGAAAAAAGACTACGTTGAAGGAGAGGTATGAAATGAACTATCCCTTTTCTGACTTTGATGTTTCAGACATGTTGGATGAACTGCTTAAAGCTAAACTCATTCAACTACTAGAGATGAAGCGCCCAGAGGAAGCAAATCAAGTGGATGATCCAAATTATTGCAAGTATCATAGGCTAATTAGCCATCCAGTTAGGAATTGCTTAGTCTTGAAAGATAAAATCATGGAGCTGTAGAAAAATGGTGTCATCACTTTTAATTAGGAGGAAGCGACTGCCAATTTGATAATAATAATGGTTGATGAATTGCCAATCTCAACAAGAAGACAAATGATAAGGTTTGACTCTTTAGACCCTGTTCAAATTGAGGTGTCTATTGCAAACCAAACTTCTTTGCCAAATAAATTTAGCTTGCTACAAGGAGATGGGAGCACTGCTGGGGGCAATAAGCTTGCTAAAAATTAGTTTGAAGATGAAGGATGGACTTTGGTTACTCGCAAAAGAAGTAAAAGGAAAATCCACTTCCGTCCAAGGAGACTCCAAAGAGGAATAAAGTGTTTAAGAAGCTTGTTAAGTCAACATAATTGATTTCCTCAAAGATTCAATCAAAGTCTCGAAAGCCAAAAAAGATTCACAAATCGCAGATAGAAGGTTGCCTAAAACAAAAGCCTATACAACCAATCACTTTGGTAGAATACATGCCAAAGGAGTTAATGGGTGCTAAGCTTTTTTTTTTCATGCTGTCATGTTGAAGGAGAGCCAAAACATGATAGCAAAGAGGAGACTCAGGAGCCAAAGGCCTACTATACTGTTATGGAAAATATCACTTTTACTGATGAAGATTGAGTGCTTGGTGATAAGCCCCATAATTGTCCTTTGTTTATTACAGGTTATATATGTGAAACAAAGATAAATTGAATCTTACTTGATCCAAGTTCAGTCGTCAATATTATGCCTCTCAAGACCTTTAAGGAACTTGGCATACCTATGGATGAATTGAAGCAAAGTTGATTGATGATACATGGCTTTGTTAGGTTATAATTAATTGGGAGCTTAATTGTATATATCTTTTGATTAATCAGGTGAGATTGCAAATGCTTTGTAATTTAATATTTTGCATTGTAAATCTTACTCTTTGTTGTTAGTATTTGACAATTCAGCAAGGATGTGGCTTAGTGAGCCTTATGTGGTAGCCATGTCATTAAGACTATATATCTTGTATGTTGATTTTTGTCAAAACTTATGAATGAATTCTTAAAATTATATTTCTTGTTTTCTCTCTTCTCTTCCTCTTCTCTCAATTTCTTTGTTCTTTCGCTTGCCAAACAGCTCTGGATCCCTACCAGAGCCAAGTGGATTAGGTTTATGATTCATAATCCTAACAATCTAGTATCAGAGACTTCAGATCTTGAGGAACCCCTAATTACTTTAGTCACCAAGCCAACGAAGCGAGTCACCATGACTAACATAGTGCGAATCCAGACCCTGGAGGATCGATATGCCACTCATGAGCAATCGATTGATCGTTTTAAAGGCCTTGAAGAAACTGCTAATCGGAGTACTACCAACACACAGTCAGAACTCTTGGAACTTCGAATCGATAGTTGAAACCCTATATGCAAACCAGAATAAAACTTGTAAGGTTTTTGTAGGTGTCTTACCTACAGCGCAGTGGAATTAAAACTTCGTGACATCGCAAAAATCACCAAGGATCCATGTATTTCAATATTTTCGAAAGACAGGGTTTGATTACAAACTTGGGGTTCGAAGTCATGCTTCACCACAGATAGACGCTACTCTTTAGGCAAACGTCCTCTATTGGTATCTACACACGATCCCACCAGACGAGCGCGCGACTGCTAGCTCCGTAAAGTTGTGATTAGGTTTTTTCTTTTAAAAGAGGGAGGCATTTTCTGATCTTTCTCTAAAGTGATTGTTCACATTTATTTTATATGTATATAACACTTATATATTAAAATAAAACCCTAATTAGAAAAGCCTTCGTATCAGATTTTGCTAATAGGCTTTTAAATCTAATTTAAAGCCCAATTCGCCTAATTTGATTCTTTTAATCCCTTGGGCCTTGAATCAAATTTTCAAGCCCAATAAAACCCTATGCTCGTCCATGATAATCTGATGTGTTACCCAATAGGTCCATATTTAGTTGGCAAGGGGCCATACTCACAATGCAGTCCACAAATCATAAGCGGTCTCTAGCCAGACATTATGATTACCCAATAAATATGAAATCGTTTGTTCGATATGAAATTTAATGATACATGTCATGATTCCTTTTGTTACATTCTAATTTGAACATAAGTCATGGATCACATCAAGTCTTGGTCTGTTGCATGATAGGGATGTCATTTTCAATGAGTGATATGTCATCGACGTATAAGACTAGGAAAATCACTGCACTCGCACTAACTTTCCTATCTACACAAGGCTCATCTTCATTTTTGATGAATCCGAATTCTTTAACTGCCTCATCAAAACGGAGATTCCAACTCCGAGAAGCTTGCTTCAACCCATAAATGGATCTTTGAAGATTGCAAACCTTTCTAGAATTCTTAGAGTCAATGAAACCTTTAGGTTGTGTCATGTACACATCCTCAAGTAGGTTTCCATTAAGAAATGTTGTTTTGACATCCATTTGCCATATTTCATAGTCATAATATGCAGCAATCACAATAAGAATTCTTATTGATTTAAGCATTGTGACTGGTGAAAAGGTTTCATCATAGTCTATACAATGAGTTTGTTTGAAACCCTTTGATACAAGTCTAGCTTTAAAGGTATGCACAATGCCATCCATGCCAGTTTTCTTTTTGAAAACCCATTTGCACCCAATGGTCTTAATTCCCTCAGGTGGATCAATTAAGTCCAAACTTGATTATCATGCATGGATTGCATTTCAGATTTCATGGCTTCTAGCCATTTCTCAAAATCTGGAGTAGACATGGCCTCTTGATAGGTAGTAGGCTGATCGTGATCCATGAGCAATACTTCACGATCATCTGTCATGAGATCCATATCTCTCAGGTTGATGTCGTGCTTTATCAGACTGGTGTGGAGCTTGTGCCACAGGTTCCACAACTGTTTGTGAAACTTGGGGTTCTACAACTGTTTGTGAACCGTCATGAGATTCCATCAATGGTTCTATGTTTTCTTGCATTATCCTTAATTCCTCAAGTTGTAACTTACTCCCACCGATTCTCTTATAAATGAAATCCTTTTATAGAAAAGTACCATTTCTAACAACAAACATTTTATTTTCAGAAGGTTTGTAAAAGTAATAACCTTTGGTTTCCTTAAGATAACCCACGAAAATACATTTGTCAGATTTTGGAGCTAACTTGTCTGAGGCTAGTCGTTTGACATAAGCCTCACAACCCTAAATTTTGAGAAAAGACAAACTGGGCTTTCTCCCAGTCCACATCTCATATGGTGTCTTTTCAACCGCTTTAGATGGAACTCTATTAAGAGTGAATGCAACAGTTTCTAAAGCATAGCTGCAAAAGGAAGAAGGGAGATCTACTTGGCTCATCATAGATTGGACAATATCTAATAAAGTCCGATTTCTCCTTTCTGACACACCATTCCATTGTGGTGTTCTAGACAGAGTCAATTGCAAAATAATTCCACAATTTCTAAGATGGTCATTAAAATCTTGGCTCAAATATTCACCACCTTGATCAGATCGAAGTGCCTTAATAGTTTTGCCAAGTTAATTCTGCACTTCATTTTGAAACGTTCTAAACATTTCAAAAGATTTATGTTTATGTTTCATTAGATAGATATAGCCATATCTACTGAAATCATTAGTGAATGTAATGAAGTACTGATGTCCTCTTCTATCACTTACACTTAATAGATCACACACATCTGTATGTATTAGGCCTAATAAGTCTGTGGCCCTTTGACCATGTCCTGTGAAAGGATCCTTTGTCATCTTACCCAATAAACAAGACTCACAATTTTCAAATGATTCAAAATCAAATGAATCCAAAAGTCCATCTGAATGGAGTTTTGAAATGCGTTTCTCATTGATATGAGCAAGGCGACAGTGCTATAAATAGGTAGGATTCATATCATTTGGTTTAGATCTCTTAAGATTTACGTTATAGATATCTATATTACTGGACTTGTCTAGATTTAAGAATTAGCAAGTCCACCATATGAATCAGCAATACAATAAAGCATATCATCATAATAAATGGAGCACTTCTTATTATTAATAAGAAAAGAAAAACCTTCATCATCCAAACAAGAAACAGAAATAAGATTCCTAGTTAAAGTAGGAACATAATAGCAATTGTTCAAAACTAACAAAAGCCCATTAGGCAAAGTCAATTCATAAGTCCCTACAGCTAGAGTAGAAACCCATGCTCCATTGCCTACTCGTAGGTCCACTTCATCCTTTTTCAGTTGCCTACTCCTTTTAAGCCCCTACACATTTGTACAAATGTGAGATCCAGATCCAGTATCTAATACCCAGGAGTTAGAAGTAGATAAATGAAATTCTATAACATAAATACCTAAGGGTGTAGTTTGACTACTCTTCATCTTCTTCACTTCCTCCAAATGGAGCTTGCAGTTCCTTTTCCAATGACCAGGTTCATTGCAATGGAAGCAAACTCCCTCCTTTGGAGGTTTTGCCTTAGGCTTGGCACGCACCTTCGGCATGTGGACAACTTTTGCCTTAGCCTTGCCCCTTTTCTTCATCCTATTCCCCTTATTGACCATAAGTATATGATTGGCTTTTTCTTAATACTTTGCTCAGCAATTTTAAGCATCGAATGCAGCTCAACAATTGATTTCTCCATGTTATTCATATTATAGTTCATGACAAACTAGTCATAACTATCAGGCAATGAATTGAGGATCATATCCATGGCCAGTTCTAAACTGAGGGGATATCCAAGCCTTTCAAGGTGATCAATGTAGCCCTTCATTCTTAAAACATGAGGGCTAACTAAAGCACCTTCAGCTATCTTACAAGCATGTAAGGCTCTAGTGGTCTCATACCTATCTTGCCTAGCTTGCTGTTGGAAGATCTCTTTCAAATGCTTGCTCATCTAATAAGCCTCCATATGTTCTAGTGGCTTTTGAAGCTCTGGGCACATAGTAGCTAGCATAAGACATCCAACGTCAATAGAGTCATCTGAATGCTTCTTATACCTACCTAGAAGCATCAGCAGGTGGTGCCTCAAGGAGAGGCTCATCAAGCACATACATCTTTCGTTCTTGCTTGAGAACTATT
Source organism: Jatropha podagrica (assembly GCA_947857235.1). Lineage (NCBI taxonomy): Eukaryota > Viridiplantae > Streptophyta > Magnoliopsida > Malpighiales > Euphorbiaceae > Jatropha > Jatropha podagrica. The sequence goes on along the minus strand of CANUEP010054490.1, from coordinate 539 downwards.
CTTAAGTTTCTGAACCAGTCAAGGAAGTTGGTGCCATCATCTTTCAATTTGTCCTTCTCAAGGATCGATCATAGTGATAGTGTGGGAATGTTATGTGTTTCCATTGATCTACAAAATTATGCAAAGTCAAATTTTACTAACTATTTACATTTTAGAGGTATATTTAATGGAGAAACTCCCACTAAATTCAACATCCCTCAAATACAACGATTGTAATTAATTTAGTGGGCTAAGATCCATATTTCACTTAATTCTAAGTCAGCTTTGGCTTGACGCTTAAAACCAAGTTATTTAGGTAGAGAACACTTTCTCAATTACATCCAATGCAACTCTTAGATTTCATATGGAATTCGACATCAAATGCCCCGGCATGTTATAATTCCATCTTATGCCCTTAGGCCCAAAACCATTTTGATAGCCTAATTAAGCCTAACCATTTTAAAACATATGGGTAGCACCATTACCCATCCCACCTCACTATGATAACCTAATGTGCCTAGCTTTGGCATAACCCACATTTTGGTGATCTTAGCCTTGAT
>CANUEP010054474.1:0-49016 GCA_947857235.1 Jatropha podagrica | reverse complement strand
TTTTATGCTTTGTAAATGGGTTGGGCCTCCTATAATTCGACCCCCCCATGATTATTTTAGCCTTGGTTTGTTTAGATTTAGTCAATCCTTAGTAGATTTGGATTAGATATCCAAATCCTTAAGTTGTTAGGATTTTGTTAGTCCTATCCTTAATTGGTTTAGATTTGCTAAAATCCTACTCCTTAGTTAACTACAAATCCTTTAAGAATTTGGACCTCTTAGATTAGTATAAATAGCTTGCTATATTGTAACTTTAGGAATCAATTATTCAACGAATTAAAAAGAGAGTTTCTTCTTCAACTTCATGCCTTTGGCGTGTTCATGTTTTTAGAGGGTATGAGATTGCATTCTTCTAATTGCATCAAGAATCAAGGTAAACTTATCAATTCTATTGTGGCGTTTATCTTATTCTTCTACTCTATTTTTGGTGTTCTTGTTTTTTTAAGCTTTGGGTGCCATAGAGGGGAATTTATTTAGATCTTGGATCTCTTCCAAAACTTGTCATAGAGTTTATGGAATATATTTCCATTGGGTTTCGCGTCAGCTGGACTCACCGGATTCGAGCAGATCATGGTCGATCTAGTGCTTCGACACCAAGAGGGGACTGAGCTCCACTGGAAATGGCACAAGAGTCTGCTGGTGGCCGGTGGAAAGCTTCTGTGGTTGCTGGCGGCGCGACGCTAAGGAGGAGGGAGGTGTGGTCGCTGGAGTATCTATCGTCGGTGGCGTCACCGGTGTGAGGTGCTGCAAGTGGTGGTATGGCCGGCGGCGTAGTGAGAGTAAGGCAGGGAGAGATCGTGAGAGGTACAGGGATTGAGGGAGAGAAGAGAGAAAGAAAGAGAAAGTGAGGGTTTGGGTGGGAGTGGCGTAACGATGGAAAGAGAGAGTGAGTTTGCGAGAATAGAAGTGTGTTTAGAGTAACCTACGCTGCAAAACCACGTCGTTTTGGGTTTGTGAGAGAGAATATAAATTTTGTTGCTTTCTTTTTTTCTTTTTTCTTTTTTATTTAATTTTACAAAGGTTAATTAAGCTGCTTAACAAATGTTCTTTTTAATTAACTCTTCAATAATTATGACAATTGATTTTTAAATCTTTTAAAGAATAAAAATATTATTTTGGATTTATAGATAATAAATCTTACCTATATATAATTAGAGAATATTTATATTTTCATTTTAATTAATCAAAATATTTAATAATTTTAAAAATTCTTAATATTTTATAAATAAAAACTATAAAAAGTTAATATTTTTATCTATTTCTAAAGACAATAATAAAAATTTAGATAATTTATAAATTTCATTGCAATCCCTTACTATTCTCTTGTTAATTCTTTACTAATAATTTCTCTTGCTAATCCGTTGCAAATATATAAACCAATTTTTCTTTGCTAATCGGATGCTATGCTGTTGCAATCGTATGGTAATTCATGTGCTTTTTTTTCTCTCCAAATTTAGCATCAGATTTTTAAAATCCGATACTAAATTTTGTTGCTAATCTGTTGTCCATTTACATATTATTTCCTGCGTTAATTAATATTGTATTAGCTACGGTTATAATCCTTTGCTAATTTTCTGTGGCTAATCCGTTGCTAATCTGTTGTTGAATTTTGAATTTGTTTTTCATTTTCAAACTGTTACTAATCCCTTGCTAAACGATTGCTAATTAGCATAGGATGCTAAAATTTCGTTGCTACACTATATTTTTTTTGTAGTGTTATCAAATATATATATATATATATATATATATATATAAAACACAATAAATACTCTACAAAAGTAAAATTTGAACATAATGACTAAATAACCAATGGAAAACTACTGTTATCATATAATAATAAAATATATTTAAAAAAATAATTAAAATTTTAAATCTTTATTTAATACGGATCACTCAAAATTATACTATAAAAACTCTAAATTCAAAATTATACTATAAAAACTCTAAATTCGCCTCAAAAGGGACTAAGAATTCAATTTACCTAACTTAAATTCTAAGAGATTAACATTAATTTTATTTTCTACATCAGCATTTATTGTTTTGTTTTTGGGGAGGCACAAAGCTGCTGCTGCTCCTAATTTCTGCAGTTTTTTTTTTTTTTTTTTTTTTTGAAACAGCTCCTAATTTCTGCAGTTGAAGCAACAGATTTCCTTGTTTTTTATTTTTTATTTAATTATAAAATTTGAATAGCTTTTTAGTTCTTCTTCTTATTTTATGTACAATGCTAGGGATCCATAGGAAGTAAACAAATAAAATAGTTATGATTCCATTGAAGAATGGAGCCACTGAGCTCAATAATTGAAAGCTCTAGACATGCTTTGTGTAAACTTTGTATAATTTATTATCAAACTACCCAATTGGAAGAAATAACAAATCTTATTATCTCCGATCATAAAAAGCTCAGGAAAAGATCTTCAATAGCCAAACAAAACAGACTTAAGCTATAAATATCAAATCCTCAAATAGAAATCTACAAAAATACACTCATTGTTTTAATCTTCGTTGGTGTGAATTCAATATTAAAATTCCCTCATTTCTAGGCTGTCAAATAAATCGGTATACAACAAAAGAAAAATTAAGTATAAATATTCAAAAAATCCAAATTAACTCAGGATCAATGGATATGAAAATTTCAAGAAATGGGTTTCATAGAAAGCAAAAGAAAAAAAAAATTTGATTTCTCTAATTTCAGTTTCATCGTCAAAAGAAGGAAAAACCGATATCTGTCTTTAAGTATTTTTCAATTTCTTACAAAACAAAAAAAAGAAAACAGCACAAATTAAAAAGAGAATTAGATGCAAATAAAAAGGAGGAGCCATTTTATGGCCTGAAACCTAAAAATTCCATATTCCATTCTCAACTCGGCCATCTCAGCCTGTTCATATATCATCTTTTAAGTGGCATTTATAATTAATTCTTTCTCATACTGGTTATCTGTCCTTTCATAGACCTTTCTAAAATGAACTTATTATTATATTCTAATTGTCCTTACGATTATAGTCATCCCTACCCCTTCATTAATAGAGGTATACTCATAACTATCGTCTCCTCCCTCCCTTCTTTCCATTGATTATCCTTTAATGGACTCACAGTAGCATTGCAAAAAGAGTTTACGGAAAAGAAATAACAAACGAAATAAATCTAATTCCCCTAATTTTTAAATCAAATGGACACGATGACAAGTTTCTATAAGGGTTTGGAAAAACTATGACAGGGAACAAAAAAATTGCACAATTAAATTTGAAAAGAACGGCTACGTAATCGTTCGGACAGAACATGCAAATGTATACAATTTTACCTTCCATCATATAACTTGATCAAAAGTTAGCAAACGAAGAAACAAAAGAGAGAAGCAAAAGCAAGATCATATATTTACAATAACTATCTGCGTATAGTTCTAGCTTCTCTTAATCAAAATGATCAACCCAAACTACCAACTCTAATCAGGCACATGCTTGGTTTCTTGAATTCATAGCAAAAAGAAGCTCAAGATCAGGAGGCTCAAAATACCCATTTTTGGGCGCTTCTCTCTTCTTTGCAACTTTGAACGGCCTTTTCTTTGGCGGCGGTGGACACACCCTCGGCTCTGGTATCCTGCACTCCCCACGTTCAGGGGTGGCGCAACCATCACAAAACCTTTCTCTCTCCATCGCAAAGAAAAAACGAGATGTTTCCTTGGTGAGTTATGTATTATTTATATATTTTTGGAAATAAATAAATATTAAAGATTGGGAGTTTCAAATTTCAAGAAAGACACTCAAAGTCGGTAGAGGGTTCTGGACGAGGGACACCGAATTTGTGGTGGAGAGAGTTACACCGAAGCAAGAATTTACATCCACGTGTCGTAATTGAGAACCCATTTGTCTACGTGGACTCGATTTATGGCCCCACTTAATATTATCCACAATTGTTTTCGATTTTAAATTTCGCGGGTCAGCTACTGAAAGCGCGGGAAAATTTTATATCAGGACGGATCGGTAGTGTGATTCTTAAAATGAAATCCTGGCCATTGATTTATTTTTATATCAGGTTTTTTAGGGACCCACATTGCAAGCTGAGATGATGAATGCACAGACCAAAGCTGGGAATTTGATTCTTTATATAATTTAATTATTGATAAATAAATGATTACCACAAGTTGGGAGAGAAGGAAAAGAATGAGAGGCAATATTTATATTGTAAAGTTAGGAAGAATCAGAATAATTGAGTTACTAATAAATAAAATGAAAAGGAAAAAAATAATTTATTTATTTTAGATAAATTCATATTTCTATTTTCATTTAATTTAATATATTAATAGGCACCTCATTTTTTAAAAAAAAAATAGTTTCTTTATTTTTATAATTTCTTTTCATGTTCTGTTTCTCTTATTTGAAAAATCCCTGGTGAAGAGGTGTCTTCAATCTCAAGTAAAGTTGTTTCTTTCGAAGCCCAGCATAAAATGTTAAGGAGTTGGGCTAAAAATACTTATTTAGCTTTTCATAGTTTCTTAACAAGCCCACCTCAATAGGCCCAAGATAAAAGGACCATAACCATTGACTGCAGGGGGTGTCTAAGCCCAGTAGCAGGAGGTGATTTCTCAATTAAATGGTACTAATAATTAATTATTTAATACATTGATACAGTTATAATTAAAATAAAATTAATATCATTATTTTTATTCTAAAACGTGAAAATTTTCATTTTTTTTGAAATATTCTAAACATTAAGTCTTTTTTCTTCTGAAATATAGTTAGTTTAGCTTTAATTTTGTATTTTGTCTTCGGTTTTAGTTTTTATATTTTTAATTAATCACTTTCTATTTATGGATATTGAATATTAATATAATATTATTTTTTAATTACTTAAGACATTGATAGAGTTGAAATTAAATAAATTAATAACGTCATTATTTAATATAACTATTTTCATTCTAAAAGGATGAATCTTTTTAATTTTTTAAATTAAGAACTATTAATATGTTTATTACATTCATCATCACCAATAATTAACAGATACAATAATGGTAGTGAGCGATTCTTTTTTAGTTTCTAGATATGATTTAAACTATATATATATATATTTTTTCATCTATTATAACTTTGAATTTAGACCAAATCAACAAATTCGAATAAAAGAAAAAAAACGAACTTAGAAATTTTACTTTTGATTTATATCTTAGAATAATATTTCTTTTTTAAATCATTTGAAATCTGACACGGACGCGTAATACTGTATCCAAGTTCTGCATAAGTCAATTATAAGAACGACCCTCTTAATATAGTTTTCTCTATTCACAACGTTCGGATTTAACTTTAAAATTGCTTAAAAATTCAACATCTTATTGCACCTGATTAACTGTTAGGTAGTAAATATCAAAATAGTTTCATTGATTTTGAATATAAAGATTTAAATTTGATTTTAGCATATTGGAGATGAGATGACAAGCAAACATGATATGAACCCAACACACAAAATAACCGATTTGAATTTGAGTTTATTTATCATTATCATATCAACTTGATAATAATAACACGAAACAATATGAAGAAATTTGCATTATTTTTGAGTTAAAAGAAGAAGTGTTTATGTAAATAAAAATGGTGGTGAAAAGTATATAAATCGCTTTTTTTTTTTTTTATGAGTTCAAGCAATGTTTTAACTATTTTTTATAATATTTAATAATTGAGTCATATTTATTTATATTATAAATGTATTTACATGGTTATGCTTATCATGTCATGTTCAAATTGATATTACTTATGTAATGATTGCAAATCAATATGAGATGAACACAAACCCACAAATCGCCACCCCTAAGTTTAATCTTATCCATATTCCTTAGTACCAATTCAATCACATGCATCCACTTCAGTTTCTACAAGTCAAATCATCAAATCTTTGATTGTGTTTCAATCATGTGGAGCGTGTAATATATATATATATATATTGACTTGAATTACGATTAACTAGGGATGACCATTCTGTTAACCTAACTACTATAATTTCATCTTGTAAATGATGAATGTAAAATTTTCTTTTGGTCAATATATAATTCTAAAAAGAGGTCTCATGCATTTGAATCCAAGAATTCATAGTAGTATTCTTTGATTTTATTTCCCTAATGGGTAAGCAACGTGCATTTGAATCCAAGAATTGGCAAGAGATCTCATGCACGTGGATTTTACTTCTACACACAATCAGACAATCCCAGATTTTCTAAACAATCTTCCCATATAATTTTTTAAACAATATTTTATCAGATCCTACTTACCATAAGGACATATAAAAATTTATAATACACACTAAACATAAATTTAATTATAAATAAATATATAATTTAATAATAAATTCAGATTTAATTTTTTTTTTTATTTTAAAAAAACGTGTAATGGTGCCACCAATTAAATATACCGATGTGGAATTTTTTTCTTTCATCTACAAAATATCTTCCGCGTTCATCCTCACCAAAAGGAAGGTATATTTAATGTTTTCTTTTTTTTTATTAAATTTAATATATATGCAGAACTAACGATGATCAGATGCGGCACGACACAATTTAATAATGTATACATCACGCATTCCAAAGATGATCACCAAGATATAGTGTGGCCCAAAAATATACCGTCACCGTCATTTATATGCCACGTGTAACGTAACAAATAAGGTCGAATCAAGGCAAAAAATCTCTTCCATCTTGTCATCCTACCCAACCAACATTCTCCACGTATAAAATTTCTTGCAATAAAAGTTGGCGGTAATCTTAAGGGAACAAGAGGCCACCTGGGAAAATCAGGACCGTCCAGATGGCATGGAGCATCCTCGGACAGTCCATCTTGGAGGCCTAACGTGTCGGGATTTTCTTGTGGCCGCCTCCATTAAATTCTTGCCCATTTTTTGCATTCAACAGCGGACTCCACAGGAGTGGTCCGTCACATGTTGAGGTTGAAAATGAAAACTGTTGCATTTTTCATCAACATTATTTTACTCGTCGTTGAAAATTAGTGCAAAAATGGAAAATGGATGTGAGAATTATTTGAAACTTTTGATTCTACTATTTATTATGTTTTTTCAATAATATAGAATTATAACAGTTCGATGAATCAAGAAAAATTGGGTATAGCCCTCTTTTAAACTCTATAATTTAGTAAAAATATTTGTGGATGAGAAAGTTCAAAGACAAAATTTTTTTATTTTTTACGTAAATGACAATATCAATCAGATCACACGTTATTGACATTTATCGATACATTTATAATTTAATCTACTTTGTTGATAGACAACTTTATTTAATAATATCTAAGTCATTACTAGATTTAATATTAATATAAATTTACACAGTATATTACGATAAATCTAAATTCGAATCATCTTTTTCAATATTTAATATTAATATGAGCTTAAATTCTAATTGAGGTGGACTTGAAACAGTAATATTTAATTTCAAAATGGAATATAATTTAACTATTGGAAATAATTTAACCTAAATATTGTAAGAGATTTCAAGTTTGAGTCCTAAATACAAAATTCCTTCAAACAATCGGGAGAGAATGTTTTGCCCTCTTTTTATGGGTCTGTTTAGTATGAATCCAGATTAATCAGGTCAGTGGACTTCAGATACTGCACGAGTAAAATCATGAACATAAAATTCTTTAAAATGCATAATATCTTTTTTATTTTGGCAAATAAATTTATTTTATGAAATGAATATGTCCTGAAAAAATTTATTGTAAGTATTAACTCAAGCTAATAAATTTCCACATGCATGTAATTAACTCATATAATTTAACCATCTGAGATGGTAGTCAAGTGGTTAAGCTTTTGGTCATTTGCCTACTTGATCATCATGACTTGATCTTTTATTAATATATTTCGTTATGCATGATCTCTAAATATTTATTGCCTTTGCTGCCAAGAAATTAAGCCCACTTAAAGTGGGGTTCCTCAGACCAGATTTTTATGATCACAAGCTTTGAATCGTAATGCTATAATCCTGTAAAAAGGATAAGTGCTTGAGTGATCGTGCTCTCTATGGAAATATCTTAATTGATAGTTAGTTCGAACCGAAAGGGACACCGATTAACACACTTAAAAGCTCCGTTTCAACAATAGTACAACAATAAATAAATAAAAAAAGCTAATCAACTTGTCATAATAACAAAAATCAAGGTAACAAATGCAAGAGCCAATAAAATGAAGTCAGGTCATTTAAACGCCATTTCTTAAGAGGAGAAAAGGCCGGTAATAAAAGTAGTCTGCAGCTAACTTGAAAGATTAACGACTGAAGTGATAATTTTAATCCGTTTATTTCTGGTATCGTTTTGATTTTTAGTTTAAACAAAGTGGGAAATGATTCAAAAGTTCAAAAATAAATCAAAAAAAGTGAACTTTTCGGTCGGTGCAACTATAGATTGTTGCGATATGTGATATTGGTGGCAGTGGACGGCACTTTGATTAAGAGATTGGTGCAAGCACGTGAAGTTGTTGGTGTATTCTTTGACTACTACTACTGCTACTATCACACGTGTTATAAATCTGGCTTTTAACTTTTACCATTTGCGTTTCTTAAGATTGGTCACATTTAAAAAATAATATTTATTATATTTTTTCTCTTAAATGAATAATAAATTCTATTTTTTATATTTAACCTTTATACATGATTAATAATTATTATTTTAATTTAATAATTTTTTTATAAAATTAATATTAAATTAAGAGTAATATAATTAATTTATTATAATTTAAATAAATTTAATAATTTTTTAAGGAACATAAAATTTTAAATATAAAAATATTATGAAACAAAAATAATAAATTTAATAATTCTTTTAAAAAACGTGAAATTACACATGTAATAAGTATTATAGAACAGAGATAGTACTTATTTTGATTTGCTCTTACTAATCCATGCATAGTTACGTGATTAATGATAACTTAATTAATTAAGATTATGTAGTGCACTTTAAGATTTTAATCTTTCATTTTCAATGTCCATTACTATCAATTTCATTACATTTACACCTTTCCAAATGTAGAAATTATATGGGTAGCTAAGCTATTTAAGGAAGTCGTATTGAAATTGTACTCAAATTAGTATAGTTAATTGATTGATTAATACCAAACTTTAAGATACTAATAATGCATTACGATTTGAAATAGTTTCTAAAAAAATATTTCTAATTTTCAAATTATTAAGTAATTAAACCGTAAATTGAGTAAACAGAATTTTTAAAAATTTTATATTTTCATTGCATAAAATGAATTTGTATATACGAGTGATTATTTGGAGCTAAGTTTCACAAAAATGATAAGATCGATTATATTAAGTGCATGATTTTTAATTATTTTTTATTATTCAATGAAATTCACTCATCAATGGTATTAATTATAATAAAAGAATTTTCTGAATCCATCATTGCATATGATTTAATTTTTTAAAAATTGTTATTTAAGTAATAAATTTTCTTTCAATTATATAAAATTTTGCGAATGTAATATAATAATTAAATGGAATAACAACAATTAATAATTCCACTACATGAAAATATTCGTTCGTTCAAAAGACAGAGAACAATCTAACATGCATAGAAAGAGAGGTATCCTTCTAAAATGGGAAGAAAAAGGAAGAGTTTGTCTAGGTGTGCCTCTTTTGGACATACCACTGCATAGCTTTTTTGCCTAAATTTGGAAAATTTCAAAGCACAAAGCCGCAAACCAACTCAAAAGCTTAACTTCATTAAAAAAAAAAAAAAAAAAAAAAAAAAAACAATGGTCAGGATCAGGTTTGGTGCTCTAAAAAAGTACGGAACAAGGAGAGTACAGATTTCAGGTGCGTATCTAGGATTATGCCACGTGTAGATCAAGTCCCGTAGCAACCTGGTCACGATTTCTTAAGAGTTGGAGAGATAAATATTGGGTTGGCCGGTCCGGGCCGTAGAGGGCTGGGCTGACATATGTGACGATAAGTTTGAGGTAATCCTGGTGGGGAATGCGAACGTCTTTCTCCTGATTAGCGGAACACAACAACAACGCTCGTGTTATGGTACGTGAAGTACACGTACAGTAATTTGTGCCTTGCACTGCATTGTTGTTTTTGTACATGCATAGCATACTGCGAATAGGCCAATGTTGAAAAGTCCACGCCAACTAGCTACAAGAAATTATGTAAATTTGTTTAATTATATTAAATTATTTTTATGCATTCATAAATTTTATTTTATTTTCATCGGTAATTTGACAGGCTAAAAAAAAAAAAAAAAAAAGAAAAATCTCACCTTTATCTTCATTCCGTCACAAAAAATAAATTTCTACCTTTTATTGTTCCATTTACATATTCTTATAAACGCGTGTATGTCTCATAGTCCAAAAGAAACGTGTCCAGAGATAAACAATTGCCCTTGTTTGTTTTTGAATTCTTTTTTATTTTTAGAAAAAGAAGTATATTGCACAATTTGGGGTTGGGGTGCTATCCCTAAAAGGGAAAGGGCAGAGGCTCACTCGGTGAGGTGCTAGCAAGGTGTTCCCATAAACTTGGTGACGCCTGTCACCTCTCTCTCTCTCTCTCTCTCTCTCTCTCGCTCTGTGTGTGTGTGTGTATATATATACACACCACCACCACTTCAAGACCATTCCTCCCTCCAGTTTTTGGTTACCCTTTACCCAATTCTTTCTTGTTTCTTGTTTCTTGATTCTTGATACTTGCTTTTCTTGAATTGATATTAGTGTACATACGTACATATAATCGTGCAGTTTCTTGTTTGTCATCACCAATATCACTAAGCACTACATCTATATAAAATTTCCATCTATCTCATCAAGAGAGAGATTGGTTTCTTGATGATGATTTTGACGTTACCACTTGTTTCTTGCTCATTCTTTCTTCTTCTTCTTCTCCCTCTTTTCCTTCAATGGCATCATTCCAAAGACAAACGCCTCCCTCCTGGCTCAATGGGATGGCCTTATATTGGAGAGACTCTCAAGCTCTACACTCAAAACCCCAATTCTTTCTTCTCCAATAGGCAAAAACGGTACACAAACACAAACAATATTAAATATTTTTGGTTTTTGAGTAATATAAGAAATTCTTTAAAAAAAATCTTGACTTTCTGCATTATCAGGAGAATATTAAATATTTAAAATCTTGACCTTCTACTTCATTTAATATTTTAACATTTGGGTTCATATAACTCAATTCCTTTTATTTCTAAAATACCTAATTAATTAATTTGTAGGTATGGTGATATATTTAAGACCCATATATTGGGATGTCCATGTGTGATGATATCAAGCCCAGAAGCAGCAAGAATTGTGTTAGTGACAAAAGCACATTTGTTCAAGCCAACATATCCAACAAGTAAAGAGAAAATGATAGGGCCAGAAGCTCTGTTTTTCCAGCAAGGGGCTTATCATTCACGAATCAAGAAGTTGGTGCAAGCCTCATTTCTACCTTCTGCAATAAGAGGTTCAGTCTCTGAAATTGAGCAGATTGTTTTGGCATTTCTTCCCACCTGGAAAAATGCAACCATTAACACTTTGAAGGAGATGAAGAGGGTACTAACCAAAATTTTCCTTTATTGCATTATAATTTTGTCTCGTTGTAGTTAATATTTTAATATATATATATATTTTTTTTGTTGGTTTTTTTTTTTTTTTTTTCTCTGCTACTAGTATGCTTTTGATGTGGCAATGATTTCTGCATTTGGAGAGAAAGAAGACTTGGAAATTCAAGGAATTAAACATCTATATCTCTGCCTGGAGAAAGGCTATAATTCTATGCCTTTGGATTTTCCAGGAACTCCATTTAACAAGGCAATGAAGGTAAGGAGAAATCGAAAAATACTCTTTTCTTTCCTTTTCTTTTTCTCCTCTCTTATTTATTTATATTTCATACCTCAACTCCTGATGGACACTCGTCAAAATGTTTTTCTTTAGCATCGAGAAAGATTCAGATCTGAAAAAATATTATCTTGTACTTGATTGGTTACTGTCCATAAGTATTATCATATGAAAAAAAATGTGATTTGGCATTTTCTTTTTGAACATTGAAGGAGGAGATTCGAATCTACAAAATGCTATTTGACATTTTTTTAGCGATTGCATGTACAATCTATAATTTTTTTATTCTATTATTTTCTATATTCTTCATATTGGCGAATCTCATATACATTGCATTAATATTATTAGTGTTTTTTCTTTTAAAATAATGAATGGATTGTGTGTGGAAAAAGGCAAGGAAGCAACTGAATGAGACATTGAGGAGATTGATAGAGAAGAGAAGAGAAAGTGGGAAACAAGGAGGAGGACTTCTTGGAGTTCTTTTAGGAGCTCAAGATGAAAAGCTTACTAATAATCTTAACGACTCCCAAATTGCTGACAATATAATTGGCGTGATCTTCGCTGCTCATGATACCACTGCAAGTGTCCTAACGTGGCTTCTCAAATACTTGCATGATAATCAAGATCTACTGCAAGCTGTCACGGTACTTTTTCTATGCCTTTTCATTATCAAACTAATCTTATTTTGAAATTACGAACATATATGAATTCTTTTTTAATAGTTCTTTAATAGAATGATATCCACTGTGTCAATTGCCTCATTTATGAACCAAATGAATTAAATTAAAATTTTCTAAAAAATTTTATATTTTTTCCTAAATATATAATAAAAAAGTTTCAATAAAATTTTTAATTTAATCCACAATTGAGGTCATACGTAAGTTTTTCTAATTTTTCCTATGCAGAGTGAACAGGAAGAAATTAGACAAGAAATAGTTGAGGCAAATCGTAGTCTTACGTGGGATGATACTAGACGCATGCCCTTCACCGTCAGGGTATGTATATTATCTCTATACAAAATTTACTCTCCATCCAAAATAAATTTCATTTCTTGTTTTTATTTTATTTTTCACATTCAAATTCTGTCATATGTAATATTTATTAATTAAGTGATAATATATCGTTTTAATTGCACATAAATATATAATTTAATAATATAATAAATAATTATTTTTCAGGTGATACAAGAAACACTAAGAATAGCAAGTATACTATCATTTACATTTAGAGAAGCAGTCCAAGATGTTGAATTTGAAGGCTACTTAATCCCAAGAGGTTGGAAAGTTCTGCCTCTCTTTAGAACCATTCATCATTCTGCAGATTTCTTCCCTCAACCCGATAAATTTGACCCTTCAAGATTCGAGGTGATTTTTTATTTTTTTTATTTTACTAATAATTATAATGGTCAGCAGCAGTGACTGAGCATATATATTTTGATGAAGTGGGTCGGTTAGATGAAGAGTAGAGAGTAATGTCGTTTTCAGTTTTTGATCATGTTTATTTCATCTTTGCCCCTTCAAAATCTTTTTTGTTTACTATCATGTGACTTCCTTTTGTAGGGTAGCAAATTAATATTTTATTCTTGTCTGTATGAATCATTAAGTTTTTGTTTAAGGGTTTTTGAGTTCTCTTCAGGAAAGAAAGACTAACATTTTGTTTTCAGAACTCTTAAATTTAATTAAAACAAATTAAATGATTAATTATTGTTTGTGTTTCAAATTATTGGGTTGATTTTAGTCATGTTGTCTTACTAAGTATAAGCTATTTCATTAGTCATGCTGTGTAAAAATTGTTGATGAATAGGTTTTTGAATTTGCTCGGACTGTTTTAGTAATATTTAGCTATACGTTGTTTGAGTTAATTTATCATAAAATCTATTTAATCTTTGAAAATTAATTTAAATATTATATTATGAAATATTATAAAAAAAATAATAATGGGTTTGGATTAGGGTTGAAAGAATTTCTATTAGATTATTTAATATTAATTTTTCTTTTTGGTGATTGTGTAGGTGACACCAAGACCTTATACTTACATGCCCTTTGGCAATGGAGTCCATTCCTGTCCAGGCAGTGAGCTAGCTAAGCTTGAAATGCTCATTCTCCTTCATCATCTCACTATAACTTACAGGTTCTCTCTCGCTCTCTCTCTCTCTCTCTCTAAAATTTGTTATATCAAAATCATCTTTAAAATTATAAAATTATAAACTCTTCAATATTTTATAAAAAAAAGAAAACAATATCAATGGAATAGTGAAAGATACAGAGGATGCCACGTTACTCATCTTTGTCAAAATCAGTTAGTTGATATGAGGAGAACAGTGATAGTGGTGCCGGTGATGGCGGAGGGTGGAGGGTGGAGGACGGTTGTGGCCCTGGTGGGCGGTGGTCCTAATATCAGTTTTCCTTAGGCTGTGGGAGTGGTCCTTAGTTTCAAGAAAAGAGAAGAAAGAAGAAAAGAAAATGATATGAGTAAATATTAGAGTGATCAAATCATACACGTGGCTTCCATGCATCATATCATACATTTTGTCCATAAATAGTACTACTACTCCAACTCTTTGCGCGATGTCCCGTTCAAGTAGGTCCATGTGTTAGACTTGGTGGAATCCTACATGTTTTTTTCTTTTCTGGTAATACATGTTTTACTTATGCTTAGCATAAGTGATAACTACGGTTCGATTTTAACAAATTCGATCGAAATCGAATCCATTGAATCAGCATTGAACTAGAGTCAGACGGTTCTTGATTTTAACCGTAATCAAAGCCATATATTCAAGATTCGATTCTCATTTTTTTTTTTTTTAAATCAAAACCAACGGTTTCATTTTGATATTAATAATTTTGAAACCATGGAACATCATCTTAAAATAAAATTACAATTTGTTTGTTTTATTATAATTTTTAAGAATTTTTATTATATCGATTTAGACTTTTCAATAGCAACATTTATCATTGCTATTATTATTTATTAAAGATACAAATCTAAAAAAAAAATTTAATACATTCGAAATAAATAATCTAAGTTAGAACAAAATAGAAATTAGTACTTTCAATATCATTCTATTAGAAACCACCTAAAAGCAGTTAGATTTCAATTCTACTTTTTTTTTATAATTGAACATAGCGAGTTTGGAATCGTACCTATTTTATAGGTTGAGTACTAAATTCATCCCTGAATTTTTTTAGATTAATTTTGTGGTTTTACTAAATTTTACTTTGAACCATTAAACACTTTTAACTTATAAAATTACACTTATTAAACACTTAAATTTTTAAATTTATTTTATTAAACACTTCAACTTGCAAAATTAGATCAATTAAATAATTATAAAAAATAAAAATTTATGAAAATTATTATTTCAAAAGTCATTTTAACTATATATCAAATCGATATTTTACAGATAAAAGCTAAAAATTATAAAAATTATTGATATTGATGTCGAAAAGTACGTAACATTACCAAAAATTACAAGTAGCACAGTAAATCACCTGTAAAGTTCAGAATGCCACAAAATTAAAATTATAAAGTTTATGGATAAATTTATATATTCAGCCTATTTTTTATGCTCATTATTATTTAGGGTTGAAATTTTGGTTTTATAAACTGAATCAATTCATATATAGAGTTATTTCAATTTGATTGATTTGGTTTAGTTTTAAATTATTTTTGAGCAAATTCAAATTCAATAAAATTCTAAAATAAATTTTAATTGTTTTATATAAAATTAAAAATTCAACTAAATTGATTTAATTCGTCTTAAAATCTCTTTTATCTTAAAATTTTTTTCACATACTTCCAAACATTTTTTCATTATGTAAAACATCATTGTCTCTTTGATTTGTTATCCAAAGTCATTTCATTTCTCTTCATATGTCATTGAGTATTTATTGATTTTACAAACCATGGATGTGAATTCACTTTAACCTCAAAATCTATTGGAGGAAAGTAGAAGTTCTTTTTTTCTTCTTTCTCTTGATTTTGAAATATGATGTGACTTAGAAATTTTTTGTCATGTTAAAGTTTGCTAAAGAAAGAATTGACACATGCTTTAAATCAATCATGATCAATTGACACATCCCTATCCTCCTTAGGTTTTAAGATTTTGATTTGGCTAAGGTACCTCTTTCTAAGATGTCATTGCCTTATCATATTCGGGGATAAAACTAGAATTTATATACAAGAGAGCTAAACTGTAGTTGTCAAGAATGACCAATTCATGGTTTATAATTGAGAATTGAATTAAATCGATTCATTTTGGTCAGTAGATAGTTATTTTTGTAATTTGATTATCGATCGGTTTGAAAATATAAAATTATTTGGATTTCAATTTTTAATTTGATCGACATATATAACTAACTAAATTTATTATTAAGCTTAAAATAACTTATTTTTGTTTACAATAATCCAATCGGATCGATTTAATTAAGTCTGAGTCAATTATTATATCATATAATTTCAAATTTAGTTATTATAAATTATATATTCAAATAAATCAAAACTGATTTAATTCAGTTTGGTTCGATTTAGTTAATCCAATACTTGTTTGATTTAAAATATTATATTTGTCTAAGGAAACCAGGGGACAATCCGACTGCCTTCTATTACTAAATAAAAAATTATTAGCACACTATAGTTAAAAGACATAAATTGCCAGCTAGATGCTGTTGCAAATTAAGTGACTACGTGACAACTAGGGTTGCCAGCTACAGAAAAATCGAAGACAAAAAAATAGGATGACGTGTCAGTTGAGTTTACACCACAGCCTTGCTCTGCCGATTATGCGCCGCATCATTTTTTTTTTTTTGTCATTATTTATTTATTTTCTAAAGCAAAGATACCTATCTATGCATCTTCAAACAAATTTTGTTTATGTGATTTGTGTCATTGTGAGTACGTGTCCGAATATACTCAACGCCTTTCGTTTTACAGAAAACTACGACAATTAAGCTTTAATTTTAAATTAATTAAACTTGAATATAAAAATTTTCAATTCGTTCTATTCTCCGATCAAGCTTTTGTCGAGCCAATCTCGAATTTCAAATTTTAGGATTGTAGTGGAGCCTCTGGTCAAGTACGAATTTGATAATACACAACTTTAAAACTCAAGTTTTCCAAATTTATCTTGTTTTGGATGCAGGTGGCAAGTTATGGGAGATGATGATGGAATACAATATGGACCTTTCCCAGTACCTAAGAGGGGCTTGCCCATAAGGGTAATCCCTAATCCTAGAAGCAAATTGGGAAGGTACATTAATTAGTAGTAATTTAGTATGAGTATTACTAATTATTTATTTTAAATTAAACTAGAAATAATCATCTCTATAGAATTAAACATATGAGAATAATATTGCAAGAATCTATTATTCATTAGCTCATAATTTTTTTTGTTTGTCATAAAATCTACAATTAGCCATAGCAATGTCTATGTCGAACTCAAATCTTGTGTTCAATGGGGGACAAAAGCAACATCGGAGTAGCTTTCTTGATTAGGTGGGAGTCATTTGATCAAGCTCCATTGGTATTTTTTTGGGTTGGGTTGGCAACAAGTCAATGCCCAAGGCATTGTACGAGGCCAAATCATGCATTTCTTGATGTAAGATATAGCTTGGAATGGTTTTATGTAGGAAAGGAAATATCAAAAAGAAAAAAGAAAAAGAAAGAACGAGAAAAGTGCGTTTGAACTGTGTTTTTGGATTAATGTGTTTTGAAGATCAAATTTGTGAGGCTTTGAATGTCAATCATGTAACTATCAATTCCTTAGATATTTTCTTTCACTCTGCTCTCTTTCTGATTGGCCTACAAAATGCCTGGAGAAAAACATTGGCCAAGATAAGAATCTAGGTGTTCACACCACGATGCCACGTCAGACTGTCAGAAATTATTAGGCAATTCTGGAAAATCAGTTTCGCTAAGTTCCAATATTACTATGAAAACGTTCTCCTCCAAGAGAAGTGCTCTATTTGTAACCTGAAAATCACAGGTCCGGGTCAAGAAAATTTCACACAAAGTAGAGAGAAAGCTGCGTACATAAATCCTCCCAGAGTCCGCAACTGTCATACCGGTCACGAACTAAGTGAGGTGGCCCTTTCATTTTCCTTGGAAAATTATCATTGGATAAAACGAATGGAGCCATGGAGTCGAGTAGGTTACTAGGTGAGTGAGACTGAAAGGTCGTAATTGAAATTTAATCCAATCTAGCACAATACAGAAACTAAAATCACATAAAAAAATTTACAATCACATGAACACAGCTTCTCTACATCATGTATCTTTGATTATGTGGATCTTGCATTGCACAGAAACTACGTTGCTCTATCTTTGTCACATCAAACTCTCCTTTCCTCGCCCTCATAATTGAAGCAGCCAGGGCTAAAATAGACTTTCCCATTTGTGGAAAATAAGACAAAATGTGGATAACATAACAGGTAATTGTAGTGGTGCTAACTGGATTAACAAGTTTGACTTTGAGACCTTTGATATATCTACGCAATATGAACAAAATGAAATGAAGAATGTCAATTGTGCACAACTAAAAAGGAAGATACATCAGATGGTGGGAGGTGCATGAATTATGGACTAGCTGTGTGCATTTTTTATTGTTGGAGAACAGCTAAATACTTGCCTAAGCTCCAACAATTCAGCCATTGAGCTAGCCGGATGAATCACAGTGTAGAAAATCTAGAATCCAAGGCTTACCATCTATCTGCCTTTCCCTTTGAAAGGGTCTGGTATTAATGTTTGCGCTCTCATATATTTGCTTCATTCATTGAAATTACACTATAAACTCCAGTAGAATATGACTCGTAAAATGAAAAAGTGGAGTGAAAAAGAAAGCACAATGTAGCATGTTCTGTTTTGAATTGTAATTGCACTCCATGGAAGAAAAAATAGACATACCCATACGCATTTCATGGAAAAAGCAGCGTACACACAAAACCATGTATCTATATCGGTCTTTAACCCATAAAACACAATTGTTAACAGCAGTTTAGTGCTGCCAAACACTTAATATTTACCAGCTATGAGCCTCCAACATGGAGTCAAATAGAACTTATGTAGTTTGGGATGCAGCAAACATGCAACTTGGAAATTTATGGAGCATAAGATTTAAACTAAATATTCCAGTACAATGAACAAGATTATCCTAGAACTCACCAGTTATTGTGATCAATCAAATAAATATTCCAGCTGTATCTTGCCTGGATGTATTCTTTATAAAATTTAGGACTATCAAAACCATTCAAAAAGAATCTCAGTTTCATAGAACATTTAGATGGTTTTGTTGTATTGTGTCACTCGAAACGATTAGCATATCCAAATAGACATGGATTCCACTTACGGAAGAAGAGGAAAGAAGAAAATTTTGAAATTGCCAAACTGATGTAAATGGATCTTTCAAACAGCACACAGATTCCTTCAGTAATAAAACCATCATTCACAATGGGAATGTGGAAAGAAATTCTGTCCATTTGCATTCCAGAAGTGGAAAAGTCAAAGCATAAGAATCCTGAAAATTGTTCGAATTAAATAAAGTTTTGCGATGCTAACAAGAAATGGCCAATACAAATAGCCATTTAACTCATCTATCATAAAACTAGACACTTTTCAAGATATCCATTACCAATTTCCTGGAATGGAAAAACAGAAGCACGCAAATTCCCAAATAGAAAAGATCTTGAAACATGTAAAGTTTCAAGCATGTTTCTAGATTACAACTGGTCATGCTAGCCAGCATCAACATTACTTGGATAATAATTAAAAAGATGTAAAAAATCAAAGGAGATAGAAGTTTAATATCCTCACATAGAGAATCTAACAGATACAAGCAGCCAAATGAGGACCAATTTCCCTTGTCCACAAGTGCATGGAAATGAGAAAAATGTGAAAGGACATAGGGAAAGTGATCTGGCTTAATTGCCCACAGAACAAAGATCCAAATATTTTTGCAAGTGAGAGTCAAAGAAGGCTTCTTGCATTTTACTGATGCAAGTTTATAAAATATGGTGAAAACAAGGATAAGGAAATATGTTTCACATCTTGATGAGATGGCCATCATGTGAATGTGAGGTGGCTTCCACCTTTCCTGGTAGTTTTCATTTTTATGTTAGTGAGATTCATAATGTTGGTCTTTAGACCTATCAGTAACTGAGGAACGGTGGTAGGTGACTCTTTTAGATAGGATTAAAAAGGAAGCTAGTTCAGGCAACAATTCTGTTGCTTATGCACATCTCACCAAACTTGTAATGTAAATTGAATAGGACAAGGCTTCTGCCAAACTTCAGCAAACTTGAGCAATCACGCTGCTACGTAAAATTGAGGCCTTCAGAAACCAACATTTTTTTCGAATCAATGCTCATGCTTCTATTAGAAAGATAATGAGATAACTCAAACAAGGGGAGGGGGTTTTCCACAGTGAAAAAATGAAAACCTACTCTAAGATCAAAGAGCAATGCGAATAGGAAACTCATCTATTGCCAACAATGATAACGAGACTGAATATTTATGTCATAAAACGATGGAGTTTGAGTCGGTCTTGGGAGCAAATTTGAATTCAGAGACATAATCAACTGCGTTTGTATGTTTATGCTTCCAAAGAGTACTGTACAGGTATGTGGACAGGTTTGTAACTTCAGAACAAGTAAAGATTTTAGAACTATCTAACTTATAGACTTCTACAAAATTAAAAGACTTAAAAAGCTGAAGAGTTATGAAAGACGAGATGTGGACGCATGAAAGTAGATATATCTCCAAATTTGCATAAATAGAGGAATAACTAAATCACAGTATCTCCATTCTGTAGCCCTAAAAAATTGAAGCGTGATATGGTAGAACTACATCAGAGATCGGCCTTCAGCCCATACTTGTTTTCCAAGTTGTGGATGAGCTAATCGGTAGTATACAAGATGATGCCTGTGGTGTATGTTATCCACAGATGAAACTCTTTTAATCAATGAAACTAGCAAAGGTGTATACCAAAAGTTGGAATTATGGAGTAGCACTCCTGAGACCGAGGGTTTCAGGTTTAGTAGAAGTAAGACAGAACATATGCCCTGTAAGTTTGGCCCCAATAAGCAGAACAGAGGTGAGGTGAAATTGAACAGTATTCTGGGTGCAATCCATATCATGGATCATTACTAGTTGGAATATTAAACAAGAGTTCTGCAATGCAAAAAACCACTAAAAGAGAATTAAATAACATCAGTAACACAAATCTCAAATAATGATCTTATTATTATTGTGCTGCAATTTTACTTTAAAGATTTTTTTTTTGAACATTGAAGTGGTTAAATTAGGATTTCTGTTTTTTCTTTTTTTTTTTTTAATTGAATGTAATTCATTGTATTACAGGATATTAGAAAATCTTTGAAGTTATTTTCATTTTACCAGTATATAAAACTTTTGCATACATTTCATCACATATACAATCCACATTATCATATTTTGCATGTGCAAAGCAATAAAAATAAAATTAAAAAAAAAAAAAAAACAGAGAGAGATCCATAGAATACTTTCGCTACACCACATTTCTAGACAATGACACTTTATGTTCCCACTTTCACTTCATCTGAGAGTAACCCACACTCTCGGTAACCCAGATTACAACATGCTTACCAAGGGACTATGCAAGGTGGAGGTAGCCCCTTGATTAATGGATATCTCTTGCATGTCCCTTTGCAACTAAAACAAGCATAACAACTTAGTCACAGAAGTTTTATGATTCCCTTATATAATAAATATGATTATCTCAGAATCTAGGACATTATCAACGACGAGCTTTGTAAAAAATTTAGTTATGAAGCAAAATGGCAGCCAATTACAACAAATAAGTTTATGTGAACATTATAGAATTACAGCCAACATTGAGCATAACAATTAATATCGAACATAGGAACAAATCAACTATGTGAATGTAAATGTTTAAGGAAAGAGAAACAAAACCAGTCAAAAGACATAAATAATGGTAATGCATAAATTGTACAGAATTTAATTGAACATTTACTTTTCTAATTTTAAATTCAACTACTTGTAAAACAGGTTGCATAAACAATGGCATACCTGGAGGTTGCCTTAGTAAACTAAAGGAATGAACTTGTACCGGACTTTGCTCATATACTCCAAATAACTCTCCCGAAAATTCTCTACCATTAAAGCCTCCTCCATTTTTGCCTTTTGGGCATAATATATCAAACATACTGCTATCACAAATAACAAGCTCAAAGGTGCACGAAGTGCAATAAAATAAGTTGCAAACAGAAGCATTGTGGATGAATATATTGGGTGCCGGACCCACCTATATGGTCCAAATTGTACAACAGCAGTTGGCACCACCACCTTCTCTGAATACTTAGCCAGGTAAAGGGTTGAGTTATACTGCACAAGCAAAGTTAGCACTATCAAAATCCAAATCCCTGCATTGCTCCACCCACCAGGAACAAGATGCAGCTCTGGCCCTTCAAATGCTGCAAGCCAGTGAGCAACCATAACCCCAACACAGAAAAAAAGGCGAGACCATTTGGGTGGGCTCACATCCCACTTGGAATCATGTGGACGTGCATAATAATCTCCATATAAACGTTTCCTAACACTAACATTGAAGAAAAAGAAATAATGGTAGACGAAGAAAAACACAAAAGGCCATCCTTCAAGGTAGCCATTGAAATGGGCAGGAGGGACAAGAGTTAACCAAGTAAATACTGAAGTGACAAGGGCAAGTTGCTCAAAAATGCTCGCTTCACCTAATGAATACTTATAAAAACAATAAAACCCATAAACTGCTAATGATATAGCCACAAGCCAGGGCCAAAACAACCAAGTCCAGCTAAAATACATCCAAAAAAAGGGGTTTAAGAACAAATTCACCGTCCACTTGGTAGCTGCAATAACAATTGAGAAGACAGCAGACCATTTGATGATATCAATAGGAGTTAGTTGCAAAAGGGTTGCTTTAGCTTTAATAGAGAAATCTATCAGAGAATTCAGCCACGAATGCTTTCCGGCAGTTTCTGTGCTGGTAGAGCTGGAAATCGAGCATTTGACAGGAGAAAGGAAATGGGTGTTCGTTAACCTTATTGCTGATGGTGATTGGTGAAGCAGAAATGAAGATTCGAATGGGATTTTGACGGGTTTATGGATCTGAAGGGAGAAAAAGTTGGGAGTGCTTATATGTGATTGAAGGTGTTCGTTGAAATGTCTAAGAGAGACTTTCTTCTTGTTATAGGCGTTCCAGTTATTTGAGAGACCGAAACCAAATGGGATTGTTTTCGAGTGAAGTAGTAAAGATGTAGTTTCCATTGTTGAGAAAAAGCAAGAGAGCAGTGACTTCTCCGTGTGGAAAATTAAGGAGGTTTCTACATTTGTGTCAGTGAGAAAGTAGAGACTCGGACATGAGAAAACAGAAACAGCACATTGCTTTGCTTTTCAGGTTCCGAATTCTGGAGTGTGCGTTTTATCGGTAGACTATTGGGTTATGAGGCGGATATAGGCCCATTCTTGTAATTGGGCCTATATTATGCAAGGATTATATATTCATTCTATTCTTTAATTTATAAAATTACATCACTCAAATATTTCAATTTATAAAATTAATTTTTTCAATTTATAAAATTAAGTTAATTAAATATTTATTAAATAATTAAAAAATGTAAAAATTTATTTTTTCAAAAACTGTACCAATCACCTATCAATTCAACAACTTGGTGTATTTTCCGGGCATTTGACTTTTGCATTCCATTCCATGAACATAAATATGGCCGAATACCATTTTTAAATGGTCGAATATAACTTTTGTATGGACTACCATTTACACAAGTTGCTTGCATGAAACAAATCTTTGCATGCCCAAGAATCAATAGGCAAAATTCTCAGACCTATTTGATCGCTCAACTATTAATAATATGCGTGGTGGACGATCAAAACTCAGCCATCAACTCAATAGCAGACTTCCAAACTTCGTAACAATGTCTATCATTCGGACAATATCAATTCCATGAACAAAAGAAACCTCCAGCAAACACCATACAATGAAATTTGTATTTTAAGTTTGAAAATTTGTCCTTGCACTCAACCTGATCTGCTAATATTTCTAAAGCTAACAAAAATAAATAAGAAAGAAGTATTCATATTTGTAAATATTGCTTCAGAAAAGAAATGGAAGGAAAACACAATAGCAAAAAACAAATTGATAACTTGGAGCAACGGCAACTTGCATCCCCAATCGAAGCATGCATTGCTTTCACATCAGTGGCATTCTTACAATTACTATCTTATACCAAAACTTGACCTGCAAACAAAATATGTGAGAACATATTAAAGGGGAACTTCTGTTAGTGTAAACAACCATGAACAGGAATATGATTTAAGAAGTACTACTCACAGAGTTTTGACTTTCTGGATATAACTGGAATGACAAAGGAAACTAGAAGTATGAAATTTCTAAGCAAATACGTTTGAATCAATTTGCTGAATATTAGGGAAAATCTGTCTCAAAATGATGCCATAATTTGGAGATCTTGTCTGCAACAAACAAAGAAGAATAACAAAATTAAAAGGAAAAACCTTCTCAAGTAAATAAAACAGCAGTAGTTTCCTTTTGAAGCAATTAGACAAACTTCCAAAGCATCAAAGCAAATGATTATTATGATTCTTACCATGAGTTGAAATGCAGAAGTTTTGTTGCAGTATGAACAAGCATGTTTGTATAGGCTAATGAAATTAATATTCTCATGAATGGTAAATGCAAACAAACAAAGAGAAAAATATCATGCACTTCACATTATTTCCTTTCAATTGACGTCAAACTAGGTTATCAGTTATACCAAATAAATAAAAACTTATAATTTCTAATGATCTGCATTTACTGCAGAATAGGGACATGCTCCTATCAGAAAACAGCAGGAAATGAGATAGAATATGACTTCCCCTGCTTTTCAATAAAACTGCCAAAAGAAATATGATTAGAACACCTAACTGGTCTCACAATTTTCTTGGAGACTGTACTAAGTGTGAATTTTACCAGATACTGTTCTTAAACATAACAGATGGTACTGCAATCCTAAAGTACTAAATTCTAAATATCAACACTTTGCAGCTAAGACTTAACAGGACATTGATCATTCACAATTAATTTCACCACACTATATTTTAATGCTTTTTCTTAAATGGCTTTGTAACAGGTTAAGTGATATCACATTCTCTGTCCAAAAAGTCTAAGTCACTGACACACATGAATATGCATGATCAGAAAAAAACAAATAAACAAACAAACAGCCTTTTGTCGCATATGAACCCTATCTCGCAATAACAAAAGACTCATTAAAGAGAACCCAGATTCCAGAAAAAAGTGCTTCAAATGTTGTTTAGGATATAAGATATCATACATCATATTATATGGATAACAAGCATAAAATTAGCTACCCTTAAGAAAAATTCAATGTGGAAGAGGGTTCCATCAAAAGAATCCATGATAGAATATTACTATAAAGCTCAGTATGTTTACGCAGATAGAGCTTCCCAATGAAAAAGACCACACTATATTGCCTCACCTAATGACATATGATCACCAAGAAAACAAGAAAATAAGCAAGAAAAAGATCCCTAATATGTTAAATAATTAGAAAAGATGATAAATCTACTATAGTTTAGCCTGTGATCAGAAAGCAACACTGAGGCTTTGCAGTTAGGTTTTTGAAAATGCAGATTTCATACACAAGGATTGTTTTCAATGTAGATTGTGGTTAGTTTCTCTCTTGAACCAGCAATGGCCTCTTCAATTCCTTCAAGGGATTCTATCTGGTTGTCATTGAGCCATAGATCTTCTAAGCTGTAAGCAGAGATATAATCGAGAAGTGAGATTGACAACTGTATATATGAATGCATAATCCCAAGAACGGAAAGAAGGACGACGCATACTGGGTCAGGTTCTGAATGTCATTCACTGAAGTTAACTTGTTAGATGATACATCCAGAACAGAGAGTTTGACCAAGGTTGAAAGGCCTTCCATTTTAGCAATACCATTGTGACTTAAATATAGCTCTTCTAAAGCAATGCATTCCTGGAATGCAGAAAAGTGAAAAGTGAAAGAATAAAGAAAAGGGAAAACCACATTTAGACTGTTATTTCTAAGACAATAGCATGAGTGTTGTTCCCTGCTACCCAAGAACATGATTGCGAATATACCTCTAATCCTTTCATAGAAGTTAAGCGATTGCTCTGCAAGCTAAGCTTCCTTATGCATTTCAGCCCACATAAGTTAATTGTTTTGATACGATTCCGTCCCAGCCACAGCTCCTGTAAATTAGTTAAATTTTGCAAATTCTCCATCACCTGGAACACCAAAGTAATTGCTTTTAGATTGAGACCATCCTCAAAAAGAACTTATAATTTCTAAAGGAAAATATCCATCTGTATTGGATTTAATCCCAAACTTTTCCATTGACATAGACCCAATTACAAGAGGATATGGCTTGCATGTATGTCTTACTCCATCATTCACATGCATACAAATTTAGCATTTGGACATAAAAAAGTCACATCCCTAATTCGCACTTTTGAATAAGTAAGACACGTGGCATATATAAGTACTCACCCGTAATCGATTGGAACCAAGTTCAAGAATTTGTAATTGATAAAGATGGTCAATCTCCTCCATCTTAGTAACTTCATTTTTAGATACATAGAGTTCCTTCAGAGTATTGGAGGCCTTGGAAAGTCCCTGCAAGGACCTGATTTCATTGAAAGAAAAATCAAAAACTACAAGGCTCTTGAATATGCTAACATCCGGTATTTTAATTAATTTATTATCCCTCAGCACCAGCTCCTGCAAAGAAAACAGTTTGTCAATTTCTCTGGCATTTCTCAAAGAAGAAAAGAAACCATGATTTAAAAATCAATCAAAGGTAAAAACGTTTTTAATATATCATCTGGGCAATCAAATATATAGTTAAAGTCAACTCAAAATTTCCAACAAAATAAATAGAAAAATTGAAAACTTCTATCAAAATTAGCCAATTTGCAGTCTTCTGTTTAATTTGATCGAAACACGTTAAAACAATTCCAGTTGAGTTGACATATATTAGAGGAAGATCACTTTTGTTGAACTGGGTGGTGGTGTTTAACATGAAATCCAAACTATGAAGTTAATTTCTTTTCCTGCATTTCCTTGGAGCAACCAAACAAAACCATGACCAAACAAGAAGTTAAAATGAAGTCACCTCAAGGCCCACCAACGCTTCACAGCTAGAAAGGGGCTCAATGGCAGCATCATCAATGAGGTTCTGCCGAAGAGAAAGCTTTTTCAGGTTAGAGAGATGCAAAATTCTATAGTCCAAGCTCGATAAGCGATTTGAGGTCAAGTCCAACTCAGTAAGACTCGGAGATAAATCGACTGAGCCAAGATCGTGAAGCTGAAAACTGGTGAGGTCAAGAACAGTACTTGATGGATCGAATTCTACTGTTTGATCATCAGTCTCCAGATCCAATTGCAGTTGGTTTTGGCCATCCATTAACAGATGCTTTCTGTTAATTTGGTATCGAAGAGAAATAACAAAGGAACTGCCAAAATAGTTCGCAATTACCACTTTAACCACAAGCAATTCTAGGAATCAAAGATCATAATGTACTCCAACCCATACACAAGTAACCAATACTGAGTCCAAAAATAAAGTAATATAAAGAACAAAATACATTAGTGATGCTAAAACTAAATAAGTTACATGCAGTTATTATTAATTCAAAACTAAATAAACTAATTAAAAAGTAATTTCGTTTTGCACGTTTATTATTAATGTATTATAAGTTTCTGCTCCCAGAAATCTACAGAAATACTTGAAAAAGCCTGAAATGCAGTATGTTTGCCTTGATAGTTCACATCCCAGCTAAGATCAGTTCATCTTCATCTTAAGAACATACCAAGCAAAACATGACCGAATCTCAAGCTTCAAATGAAACAGCTCATGCTGTTCTATAATATCTCTTTCCTGCCGCTTAAAGCATGAAACAAGCACAAATTAAGTTTTCAGGCCAATTATGGCATTGCTAACAAATACAACTAAGAAAACGTTATATGAATATGCAAAAAACTTATCAATTGAAAAACATGATACACTGGCAATTTTCAAGGCAGAAAGTCACATAATTCACCTTGAACGATTCTCTGACAAACATAATATATCATCAAGCTAACAGGTCACAAAGATCAATCTAAAAATTTCAAGATATTTTTTTGCTAGTATTTGCAAGCAGAAACAATCAAACAATTCATCTTGAACAGCCCTCTGACAAACGTAATATATCACAACTAACAGGTCACAAAGGTTAATCTAAAAATGCATATGATATGTATTCAAATGATTAAGCTCGACTTTTTAAGAAAGGAAAAACTGGTCATTAGTTCATTAAAATTAATGCATTTGCGACCTCATTAGTACTTTAAACTGTTCAGACAAGGAAAAAAGAAAAACTCCAAGTGTAAATCATCATGTAAAAGTTCAAGAATCTTGTAAAGAAGTTGGGAAGTAGAATTAGGACCCTCCACACTAGTAAAAGCTCCTACTATTAGTTTTTAATTCTGCCACATGACTGGTTTTAAGGTAAAATCAATAAGCTACTAACTTCAAAAAGTCCTATGCCAATTAAATGGTGTAATTGGTAGTTCTATGGAGCATTGTGGACTTGCAACTATACAGGAGCAGCAACAACAACGACAACAACAACAACAACCAACCCTTAGTCTCAGACTAGTTCAACCGGCTATACGAATCCTTCATTTCAAATATCCAACCTGACTAGGTTAAAGTCCATGCATAGTAAAATATAAGTTGAAAAAAGATTTTGAAATACTTTTTGTAAAAAAAATTTTTGAAGAGCAATTTTAGAAACACTTGATATATTAATAAATAGAACAAAGCAAGACATAGGCAACAACTAACTAGGATTTGCTACATGAATCTTTAGGTTTCATTCTATTTTTGTTTGTAGCTGTATCCTCAGTAATACCCAGAAAGCATAGATCCTAGCGACAACCCTCCAAGCAGTTCTAGGTCGACCTCTTCCTTTTTTAGCTCCCTCCACTACGAATGTATCATATTTGTGAACTGGGACACGTGACAGTCTACACAGTACATGACCATATCAACTTTCGCTACTTGCGCCTTTTATCTAATGTGATCATTTATAATCTTATCCAACCTTGTGTGGCCATGCATCCATCTAAGCATTCACATATCCGCAACATTTATGAACATGTTGTGCATTAGGTGCCCAGCATTAAGAATAAAAATTTTGGTACTCAGCCTCAATCATTGCGCGTTTATTTATTTCCATTGGCTGTTCTCATTTTACATGTTCCACCTCACAGGACTATACATATGTTTCTTTTATACTTAGTTCAACTTCAGTTATATACCAACTCTACTCATGTAACAAGTTATCCATTTGACCCACCAAAGAATTTGAGCAGTTTAACACTAATTAAACTGCTAACAACATCAGACTTTTCTTGTAAATTTATTCTCAATCTCAAAATTACACCTATTGCCATAGTATGCTGCACTTTATTGGCATGACAAAAATATAAAACATCAAAAAAGTAAAACCAAAATAAATAAAAAAGAGCACTTTTATGTAGACAGCAAAAAGGCTTTTATTGCAGAACCATAAGATTGCATATGTGCTCAACAAAAGAGAATCAACCAACATAATTGTAAGATATCACTGACAAAAAGAAGAGAATACTACTAAACACCCAACATAATAAACAAAACCACTATAAATCTCTATTTGCTTCAGTGAAAGCCTAAACTAAAATGAGGAAAACAAACAAACGGTAGCCATAAATTCCTTTTAAAATCAATTTCATTTCATAACATCAGCTAACATTTTTCTTAAAAAAGGGAACAACGTCAATAAACATATAATATAATACCAAAATTATACCAAATCAAACTCTTCCCTTCTTCACTAGTGCATAATTTGGTAAATACAGAGGAACTAAGATGGTGATGACAAGCCACTTGATAAGCACTTAACTAGCATCGAGTTTATCATTAAAAACTCCTTTTGAACAAAACTGAAAACAAAAATTTCATTAAATAACCAAGAAGTCTAAATTTATCATTTCTACTATCTCATTTTATTTATTTAAGTTTCCAAGTTTAAGTCAACCAGTCTATATATATTCTAAGAAAATTGAACTCACTTACCAATTCAAACAAAAGAACATATTTACACAAATGAAAACCGAAAAAAAAAAAAAAGCCAATTCTGCACAATACATTCACCTTTTTAGCATCATCCTACATTCACCTTTTTAGCACAATCCTTAAATACAACATTAATAGTAGCAACTGAATGTCCTGATATCAACTCATACCATTAATTCAACAACCCAAAAAATTTGACTCCTTATATCAACCCAAACCATTAATCAACAATCCTAAAAATTTGACACAAACAGACCCATTAGATACATGTTTTCAAGACAAATTGGAGATTGCTCCAGCAATGAATAGGAACAGAATTTAAAACCTTGAACTAATCACCATAATAACCAAATAAAATACTATCAGAAAATAGAGTCAAGAAAATTAAATCACTCAATCCAGATCAAGACTTTTGATTAAAAGGAAGATAAATAAGAAAGAACAATTCAAATCAAGATTAAATTAATTCCCATTTTTCCTTCACCCTAAAATTCAAAAGTTCCAGAATAACAACAATTTTCGGAAGAAAATTGGTTTCCATACCGATAATGAGCCGCAGATAAAAAGTGAAGATTCTTTCCAATTTCAAGCGAGCTATTACAGAGAGAAAAATATGAAGAAGCAGAGAGGATTTCAAGCGAGCGATTCAAGAGAGAGAACGATTGTTCTTTTTTCTTATTTGGTGTAAGCAGTTTTTTTAGTTGGCTGACAAGTCGTTTTATTTGAATTTAACAAAACGACAAGTCATTTAGCCCTTTTTTTTCTCTTGAATTTTCTAACAACTTTACATAAATGAAATTGGAGTACAAATTATATGCAACACTATCAAATAATTAAACACTTATTAAATAATTAAAATTTTTAAATTCTCAATATTTTAGTTATATATTTTTATATGTTTCAAAATTTTTTTAAAATTTATATCAAATTAAATTTATTAATTATTATTATAATTAAAAGTATTTTTAAAATGTTTTTAAAATTTCATTATTTCTAGTACCCATATTTAAGTATGCTATATAGATACAGATAATGGCTCTCTGAATTTGATCCATCTTTCTTAGGAGAAATGTAAAAAGCGAATTTCATATCGATTTAAAATACCTAATGAAAAAATTATAATTCTAAATTTTATTATTTCAATTTTATAACATATTTAACTTTTATATTCAAATAATTTAACTTATAAAATTTCATATATTAAATGTTTTAATATATAAAATTATATATGAAAAGTAAAATTAAATCAATTAAATATTTATTAATAATTATAAAGCTAACCACATATATTAACTTGATATTTTGCATATAAAGCTAAATATTTTAAAAATTATTATGACTACTAATATGAATATGTTAAAGTAGTGAAGTTTTAAAGCTGAATTTTTATATTTAACGTTTTAAAATGTATATGAAAAAAAAAAAAAGGAAAAAGGTCATTTTGTCTTCAAATTGCCCAAAATGGCCCAACTTGTCATCGGACACTTCGTAGTACTATAAAGAGCACCGAAATCTTATTAAACGCATCAACTCTCACTTCCACCGGTGAGGTGGTTGAGACCTCCGCCCGCTTCGATGTTTTCAAGAACTCCCTACTGAATTGAAACACAGAAGCTGACCTTAAAAATCCCGTTTTTTTTCTCTTCTCTGCCACCCCTATTCTCTTTTCCTCTCTCATTGCTTTATAGTTCAATTTTTCCAATGGCTCAGCTTCTCAAAACCATTTTCCTCCCCTCCTCTATTCCCCGGAACTCCAATTTCTCTCTGGTGACTCACATTTCGAGTAACCGTTTTAGAACCACTCAAGTGCAAGCAAAGATTCGAGAGATCTTCATGCCTGCACTCAGTTCCACCATGACTGAAGGAAAGATTGTTGCTTGGGTTAAATCAGAAGGCGATAAGCTCTCCAAAGGTGAAAGTGTTGTCGTTGTTGAGTCTGATAAGGCTGATATGGATGTTGAAACCTTTTATGATGGTTATTTAGCTGCTATAATGGTTGAAGAAGGTGGAGTTGCTTCTGTTGGTTCTGCTATTGCTTTGTTGGCTGAGACAATGGAGGAAATTGCAGAGGCCAAGTCTAAAGCTGGGTCGTCTTCTTCCGCACCGCCGTCATCGCCTGAATCTATTAGCAATAGTGGTAGTGCTTCGGAGAATAGTCCACAGCAAGTGGCACCAGCAATTCCAAAAGCGGCGGCGGCGGCGGTTGTGGCTTCATCGGTCCACCCTGCGTCAGAGGGAGGAAAAAGAGCGGTGGCATCGCCGTATGCAAAGAAGCTTGCGAAGGAATTGCAAGTGGAATTGGAGAGAATAGTTGGGAGTGGACCTATGGGTAGAATTGTGGCGAAGGATGTCGAAGCTGCTGCAGCCGCTGATGTGGTGCCTGCTGTGAGTTCTAAGGTGGAGACCACCGTAACTCCCACGCCGGGGATTGAGTTGGGGACGGTGGTACCATTTACTACAATACAAGGAGCAGTTAGTAGAAACATGGTTGATAGTTTGGCAGTTCCTACATTTAGAGTTGGTTACACCATTATAACTGATGCGCTCGATGATCTTTACAAGAAGGTAAAAACTTCTACTTTTTGTTATTTTGAGTTTGATTTTTCTGTAGAATGTTTAGCATGGAATCTAACATGGTTGTTTATTTGATTCCCATAGAATCTAACATCTTTTGAATAAGTTGAGCAATTGTCAGTTGCGTAGTTTTTAAATAAGTTGTTGCTAGATGATGAATAATTTGCTTAGAAGCCAACACCATATGCTAAAAGAACAACCAATAATATAGTTCACTCGCTGTCTAATTCTTCGCTGCATAGATTCATTTATCTGGGATTTGTACTTAATCTCACTTTTCATCTTTTGTGTGATCAGATCAAGTCTAAGGGAGTGACCATGACGGCCTTGCTTGCTAAGGCTACAGCTCTTGCATTGGTTAAACACCCTGTAATGAATTCTAGTTGTAGAGACGGTAAAAGCTTTACATATAATAGTAGCATCAATATTGCTGTCGCTGTGGCCATGGATGGTGGGTTGATTACACCAGTGCTTCAAGGTGCTGATAAGGTTGTAATTTGATTTGCTTTGCGTTATCCTGTAGCTTTGATAATCTATATGTTGTTAATTGAATTGTAAGATGGTCTTTTCACGTCTGTATTTCAGGTTGACATTTATTCATTATCAAGAAAGTGGAAGGAGTTAGTTGATAGGGCACGGGCCAAGCAGCTGCAACCTCACGAATACAATACAGGTAATTTATTAAATGCATTTTTACTTTATATATTCACTATACTTCTTTGCAAACTGCAATTCTGAATATAGTATTGGTTCCTGTAAAGATATTGGCTTTCTTTGTTCTTGAAAAATTCATGATTTCCTGCGTATTGGAATATGCAATTGTGGAGATGATTGTATACTAGGAGTTTATTTATTGGCTCTATGCCTGCCCATGCTTAGGCATTCATCATCCAAACAGCATTAAGCCCAAATGAAGCCCAAGTATTTTAGGTAGTTCATCTTTGGTTTCTAAGCCTATGCATTTATCTTATATTGCAAATGCCATATTATAAGTGATAGTATATTATCTACTTCATTTAATATGGCCAAGTCTTTGGTCACATTGGACAAATAGGATATTTATCATATGTGTTGGTTCTAGATTTAGCTTTGTCCCACTCCAATTCGCTAAATCACTTGGTCCATATAACTTCAAATTCAAAATGATGGAAGAACATTGAGGCCTGCATGATCAACATACAGCATAGCTTTGGAGCCATGTGGATTTAAATGTTCAGAGAAGGATCGTGATGTACACAAGAAACAAACTTTTAGGATTTTCTCATTGTTTTCACAGACTTGAGATGGATTTTGTTTTTCTAGAATTATCAATGGTGAGATCAACTTTAGTTCCATAATGCTCGTAGCTGTGCTTTCATTTGGCAATTCTATTTTGGCCTTTGACATGGCCTGATTGAGACTAGCTGCTAGCTTTTGCAATTTAAGTTTTCTCAAACTCAAGTTCTTATTTTAATTCTTGTGCGAGTTCCCTGGTATTAATATACTGCAGTGAACTTTAGGCATATGATATCCTGCCACTAGATTTATGAAGTCATTATTTTCCATTACAAGTGATGATGGACATGTGGCTGGAGGTTTTAAAGATGTTGTAATCTAAATTCTTCCTGATTCTTGTTTTTGATGACTGCTTTAGTCCGACAACTGATGGGATGTGTTGAAATTTGTGATAATTTGTGCATTTTTAATGATTCCAGTTTGAACTCCTTTATGCTGCAAAATGATTCTGTTCTTATTTGCTTCTCCCTCTTCTTGATTTCTCTGGGTAGGTACTTTTACACTTTCTAACCTTGGAATGTTTGGTGTGGATCAGTTTGATGCCATTCTGCCACCTGGCACTGTAAGTGTTTTCACTTGAATATATAAGCATCCTTACTTGCTGGATTCTCTGGTAGAGAACTGTAAATTTTATGCATGCTGTTTTTTATCCGACATTTATTTGGATTGATCTAGGGTGCAATCATGGCTGTTGGAGCATCTCAACCAACTGTGGTAGCTGCCAAGGATGGCCGTATTGGCATGAAGAACCAGATGCAGGTAACAAACATGTTAATTATAAATTTTTCCAAGCATGTCCAGAGTGATTGGATTTGAGATATATTTTTTACACTGCAATTGCGCAATCTGCAGGTAAATGTTACTGCAGATCATCGTGTAATCTATGGTGCTGATTTAGCTTCCTTTTTGCAAACTTTGGCAAAAATCATTGAAGATCCCAAAGATCTCACCTATTAGGCAAGATCGGATTACCTTAACCTTGTTGTAACCAGAGCTCATTTTCCTAATCATCAATCCTTAATATTTGTGGAAGAAACTTGTGCAGAAAAATTTTAGGAGCTAAACCACCCTGTTCAGAGTATACAATGAACGGCAGCAGAATAGTAAAGAGCAATGTTTTTTTGTGTTTCAGACATTAAAATTTTTGAACTTTTTAATGATACCATAAAAACTGTCCTTTCACTGGATTTTTGAAATGAAATTTTTTTGAGTGCACATATTGTCTCATAACTGAACAAGTCTGCGCATAAATTTGATCTTAAGGTTTAGCTACTGTATGAACCAAGCTGTTTGGAGATTGACTCATTGGGGTTGTTCAATAAACTCAACGGGCCAAGCTCAAGGCACATCAGCTTAGAGAATGAAATCAGAAATTTATGCAGTGTTGTTTCTTTCGTCCTGTATGTTGTTTGCTGAGGCAATTGATAGTTTCTTTCTTGTTGCTATTGCTGCTCCTCCTTTGTCTCTGTTGAGTCTGTTGACTTTGTTTCCCTTTTGAGGTTATCCTGTTGGAACCCGTCGTGTTTAATCCCTGTAGAGTAACTTTTTTTTTTTTTTTTTTCTGTTCAATTTCCTAACTTGGGTTTTGTTTGTTTGATCTGTTTTTATATTGCTTTGGAAAGTCAGTTGCTATGAGCTTTACTGTTTTTATTTATAATTTTTTGGAAAGATAAGTTATTTTTTGGAAATAAACAAATAGCGACTAATAGTTGAGTAAAAATTAGAAATTTCTGTTTAACATTTCTGTTTACTACAAGTGGTAGTAGTTGGTGGTCACTGAGATCTTGGTGATTGTTGGTATTGATGTCAATGGTGATGTTTGATGTTTGATATTATTAAAATGTAGTTTGTAGTGTTATTTTGATTTTTAAAAAAATAAATTAAAAAATAATGAATATTATGTTAACAAAGTTAATAATGTATATTTATATTGATATATAATTTTTCCTTTTTGAAAAGGAGAGATCATTATCATAAAAAAATTTTAAAAGTTCCAAAAGGAAAAAAATATGAAAATAGTGTTTTCTATCACAAAACAAATAGACCCTAAATGAAATTATTTAGCTAATTAGCTTAATACATAAATTATAAATTTTATAAGAAAAGTGTAATAGCACTCAACTTTTAAGTTCACTCATTAGCCTCTTAAATTATGTTTGGTTAAATGGGATGATAATATAATACAATTAAAGATGTGATGGAATGTAATGTAATTAAGATTCAGTTACTTTTTCTGATAATGCAATTGAGAACATCTATGAAATTTAATCATCATTTTATTTTTATATTTATTTGTAAATATGTAATGTAATTAAAACATTATCACTACTGATCATACCGCCACTATCACTCCTCCACCACTGCCAATTCAAACACCACTCCACCACCATCACCATATCATTATTACTACAAAAGAAA
Organism: Jatropha podagrica; assembly: GCA_947857235.1. NCBI lineage: Eukaryota > Viridiplantae > Streptophyta > Magnoliopsida > Malpighiales > Euphorbiaceae > Jatropha > Jatropha podagrica. The sequence continues at coordinate 12,734 of CANUEP010054474.1, read as the reverse complement.
TATCTACACCGAAAGATATTCATTACATTAAGTTATTAAAGGCAATTTAGATTTATAAATTTATTTCAACTAAAAAATTAAAAGAACGTAAGCCAAAAAATTATAGTGTAACAAAATAAAAATTGAAGTCATTAGAAATTGATTTTTTTCATATATTTTCGTGAATAAATTAAATTATAATATAAAATTATGAGTATTTTTATTTTTTTAGTGCCTTTTCATTTTATTCTTCCTATTCCTATAATAAAATAAAAAATAAAATTTAATTTTTATTTTGTGTTGCATATTAAATGCTAAAATATATATTTTATTAAATGGTGTTGATGGTAGAGTGATTGGGATGGTGATGACAATGACGCGGAATGATAGTTGTAATGGTGGTAGAGCGTTGGTGGTTGAAATAGTGGTGGTGGTTATGGAGCGATGATAATCATATTAAGGTGGTGATGGTAGTTGAAGTGATGATGTTAGTGAATTAATGGTCATAGTTGAGGTGGTGATGAGGGCGATGAAGCGATGAGGTAGTTGTAGTGCGTGGTGATGATGAAAATCAGGGAGAGAGCTAGAAAGTTTGTTCAGAGTGGGCAAACAAAATAATTTGATAATAGTTTTTAAAATAATTTAATAATAGATTTTAAAGGTTGAGGAGCTTTTCATGAAAATTTTTAATTGATTTTTCTTTTGACAATTATATCAATTTATTTTCTCCGAATTTCACCTGATTAAATAATTAATGTATTTTTTGTTATTTTAAGTTAAACAACTAAGTAATAGTTATTTTTAACGAAAACTCCTAATTTAAATTGATATAAACAACTACCAATTAAAAATTAATAGCTATCAATTAAGAACTAATATAACAACTGGAAGCTAAAAGCTAATATACTAAAAACTACTACAACATCTAACAGATATTAAAATTACTAATATTGCTGAATAGACTCTTGGAAGATTATAATAATTTTTTCTTAATTAGAAGTTTTGAGTTTAAGCTTAAGTTTAAAATTTTTTTAAACACTCAGAGAAGAAAGTTTTGCTCATTTACGAATCTATCCATTGTGAATCTTTTACAATTGGATCAATTCACCCATCCACAGTACCTTTCATATGAGGTATTGAACTATTGCTTGAAATTTATTTTTAATAGATCCTACGTATGGTGATAATAAAAAAAAATCGAAAACAACTAAAAATTAATTTTAAATCAGTATTTAAAAAAGGATCATTAGACTTTGACAAAGGATTATTTAGGAAAGAAGCTCTCCATCTCCCAATCCTTTAAAAAATATTTAAAAAGAGCGAGAGAAAGGTCTAACTTTCAAGAAACAAATTAACAATCTATGTCCATATAATATCTATAAAAGCTGAAGATTTGAGTATTGAGTTAGAAGTTTTACATTTGGGCATTCTAAGGAGTTTCATCCATAGTGTGATTAAGGCTGTGTTTGGTAAGTTTACGAAAAATTATTCAAACAGTTAATTTTACCAAATAGACTCTAAAACAGTTAACAGTTACCAAAATAACTGATTTTGCTGAACATGCCTCGAATAATAAATAATTCTCTTTGAACTCGTTGAAGTGGTCAAGAATCTTGTGAAAAGAGAATCTTAAATATGAGATTTCTTATTCGTTGCATTTTTTATAGGAGATGTTAACACTTGATTGACTTCAAGAGTATAATAGTTATTAATACATAATTAATGGAGAGCAACTAGTTTAAGTGATGCATTTAAGAGGGGGAAAAATGAGCAGTTGAATGGAAAAGAATTATCTTGCATATTGATACAAGGCTTTCGGTTACGTAAGGATTACCCACCGTTTCTACGACGTCGTTATAACATATTTTAATCTACATTTTTTTTTTTAATGCAGGAGATATCTGGGCTGATGACAGTAAATTTGATTAATCTCCGCTTGGTTTTGAAGGTAATTAAAAGGCTCACCAGAAAGAATTTGTGTTACAGAAAATCGAATCTATAACTTAGATCAAATTGATCAACCCTGAAAGTACTATTTATCAATGAGTTACCCTAAGGGGTAGTACAATTCTAAGAAAATTTAGATTACCTCGTTAATGATTTGTTTTATAATTCATTTATCCTTTTACAAGATTGTTTATTTATTTGTCTAATAGTTATTCTCTTAACTCATCAAATTAGATAACTGTAGTTGAGAAGACTTAAACTCGAGATTTTTTACTCCTCACACAGGTTATGACTGTGTTCGGCAATAGCTTTTTGAATGGCTTTTAAAATTTTAACTAGTCAAAACGCTGGACATTGTTTAAAAAGGTTGTTCGGTAACATAACGTTTAAATTAGTTTTTACGGGTTAATATAGCTTTTTGTTAAAAGTTAACTCATGTAACGTTTAGCTCATCAAACGCTACTCAAATAGCTAACTACTAAATGCCAATAAAATAACTAACAGCTATTAAAACAATTAATTTTGTCGAAGAGATCTTATAAGACCAATTAGACCACCCCTGTTGAACATACTTCCATATTTAAAATTTTTTAAAAATTTATAATTTGCTCAAATACGGTTTCTTTTTAATCAAATTTCGAATTTTGATTTCTTCTCAATTTTTTATTATATATTACTTTATTATAGTTGACTTTCAATTTTTTTGAAATTAATTTGGTCTTAAATACTGACATGATTCTTCTTTTATCGTATAAGATTTTTTTCTTTATAATATATAGACATTTTCTAAAATACTTAAATCTAATTATTTTATTGATTGCCAAAAAAAAAAAAAAAAAAAAATAGATGGTGACATTTGGAGTAGACTATGGAGTCTTGACCTCCCTGCAAAAATTTGTGATTTTATGTGGAGGGCTGCTAAGACTGTGCTTCTTACAAAAGAAAGATTAAATAGAAAGGCCTGAATCTTAATGGGAGCTGCCTTTTCTGTAGTGAGTTGGAGGACCTTAATCATATTCTATTTCATTGTGAGAGGTCGGTGAGTGCATGTTGCTAATACTACATTCTCAGATTTGTCATGTTGATGGTGCAATTTTTTCAACGCTGAACTTTCTCGCGTTATGGCGTTGTGATCGAGGATAGCAAGGGTCGGTTCCAAAGAGCAGCAGTATCTGGGTTCCAGGAAGGTGGTGGCAGTCCAGCTGTGGCTGAAGCTATTCTTGCCTTCTATTTTGCGCAAGATTTCTTACCTTACAACGGACATTTATTGTCTGATTGCCAACCTCTTGTTCACGCTCTTGTCTCTTCTTCCATAGATAACTCTAAATTTGGTATTATTATTGTTTCAGATTGTAGGAGAATTTTGCTAGACGGGTTCGGAGGCAAGCTAACATGAGTGCTCATAATCCTGTAAAACCATCCATCTATCATGCTAGACTCTAAATTTAGAATACTATCCCCTTTTTGTTTGCTGGATTTTTTTCCTTGAATTAATGAGTTATCATTTTCCTTTAAAAAAATAATAAATAAAATCTGTGCCTACAAAATCCATCAATTTTAATATATATATATATATATATATATATATATATATATATATATATATATATATATATATTAAATTGAAATTTTTAATTGTTGATCATGTCACACATATATATTTATTTTATTTAAAAATAAATTTAAAAAGTAAAAATTTAAAATTTTTGAAAGGATGTATATTTTATTTGAAATTTTATTTTTAAAAATATATATTCAATCAAATTCAATAAATATAAAGAAAAAAAAATTATAAAAAATATAATTTTTTCTTTTTTATCTCTCCTAAATAAAATATTTTAAATTATAAAAAAACAGAATCAAATATTTAAAAAATAAAAAAAAAAAAATTATTATGGTGGAAGGTCAAGTTCAAGTCCAATTTGCCTTATCTCAATTAATCTAACTACAACATGCACCCCAATTGAATTTTTAAACTAAACACGTCAGTAAGTTTTGAATTAATGATATACAAATAACTTCGACGACCACGAAATTGTGAATTCAAACCTAATTATTTTATGTGACATTAACTAGCAAAAAAAAAAAAAAAAAAAAAAAAGGAAAGCTCAAGAAATAAAGAGGAAAAGAGTAAGAAATCTCCCTTTCTATATATAGCAGAATTTCTGTCATTCAGCCAACAACTTCTAAGAAGAAAAGAAAGAAAGATCGTCTCCAAGAAGCAAAAACAATGAAGGTAATTTTCTTCTTGTCGAGTAGAAATATTGATTTCTTTACATAACAAATGAATTTATGAAATATAATTATGAATATGATGCAGCAAAAGATAGTGATTAAGGTCTCCATGCATGGTCAGAAGTCTCGTTCCAAGGCCTTGAAGATTGTAGTTGGAGTTCCAGGTACGATATATATATCAATACAAGATTTCATATGGAAAAATTCTCCTTATATGCATGGGTGGAAATTCCGATCTTCGAGTATGATTTTTAATTAAAATTTCAACTTAATTTTACACAGTCAAATTGCCAGTAAATTATTCGAAACTAAACTCAAAAGTAAAATTCGTCCGAGTTCAAGTAATGGAAGCTTATTAAACGAGCTCATTTAGTATATATAAGTCGAGTTCGAGCTTAAATTTAAATATGTAAACAAGTCTTTTTTTCTTTTTTTTTTTTTACTGTGCAGGGGTCCAATCAGCAGGTTTTGGAAAGAAGGATAAGGACCAAATAGAGGTGATTGGAGAGGGAGTTGATGCAGTGAAGCTAACAAGCTTGCTAAGAAAAAATTTAGGAAACAAGTCTTGTTTAACTTGTTTTTTAGCAAATAGCACGACACATGCAGAAATAATAAGTGTCAAACCCTTAGGATGCAAGGCAGATGAGGAAGAGGAGGAGAAAGAGTCAAAGGTTGGACCTGTGAATTGGTCATACTCATATGGTTGTAGTGTGCCTCAATATATTATCTGCTACTAAGTGGGGCTATACATCCAATTCAGACAAATATGTTCTTCAAATGTAATACAATTTCGAAACACAGTTGCTAGAAGTTTATTTTCAGCATGGTAATGATGGCGTGGGTTAGAAAAATTTTATTTTGCTTATTACTTAATTTTTTTTATTTATTGTTGTTGGCTTAGAAGTTGTTCTGCGGGTTCAAGTTTTTAAGTAACTTTTAAAAATTAGAATATTTTATTAATTAAAATAAATAAAGAGAAAATAACTGTCTCAACCGAAAATCAATTATAAATTAGAATATTGTATTTGGTGAGAATGAAAAAGGCCCCACTAACCAAGCTAGAGCGCAGAGATGCTTATTAGAACTGGGCTTAGCCACTGCATACTAGGCCCATTTGACCCAATAAATGAATTATTATTATTATTTGACCCCGAAAATATCCTTGAAGCCGTGACAGTTCTCGCACATTATTATATTTATTTACAAGGAAAACTTATTATTTTTACTCTATATTTTGTTAAAATATATGATTTTTCCATTATACTTTTAGAAATATACAATTTTATCCCTATACTGTTATATTTTCATGTCAAAATTTTTTGCTTCTTTTATTAAACACAGGGATATATTAGTTAATTTTTTTTACATAATAAGTAAATATGACCTCATCAGTTGACTTAATTAATAAGCAAGTAAATGGATTAAAAATATAAAAAAAAAAAAAAATCAGAACGGGCCAAAAAGGAACAAACAAATTAAACAAGTAGCTTTACATAAAAATGACAAATCAATGGCCAGTTTGCCAACTTGTCAACTTTCAAGGTTTAGTCGTTTCCATTTATGTTCACGGTTTAGTTGTTAATTAAATTTTTTTAAAATATAATTCATTAACAAATAATATAAAAAATTATAAATAAATATATATAATAAATTTTTTAATGAAAGAAAGAAATTAATATCTTTTTGAATAATAAAATTAAAACTAAAATATATAATGTTAGATATTTTCGCTTAGAGTTAAGCTTAGCAAAAGATATAAATGTTTATAATAGCTGGACGTTAAAATAATAATTTATCTGAATTTTCTATAACTAGATTGCTAAATTACAACATATGACGAATATAAAGGAGTATTTGCCGTTGTGTCAATAGCATTAATGGAAAAATATGTTATACTATCAGACTCCATCGATTGAAAATCCACATCTGCTAAATAAGATTTAAAGTTTTCAATCAAATAAAATTAAATATCATAGCCTTATTTAATAAACTCTCACAATAAGAGACTATCCTCACAAAAAAAGAAAAAAAAAACTCAAAAAATGTGACACCAACCATAATAAAAAAAAATAGGTATGTGGTAGGAAAAACAAATTTGAATTTATTAAAATAAATAAAAATTAAAAGAAAAAGAAGAAAAAGCAAAAGAGATAGTAAAAAGTAGGAGGTAAGAGCTATTTTTAATAACATTGACGGCCAAAAACTAAAAACTAAGGGTAGGAACTAGAAATAAAAGAGAGAAACCTTTACTATATGATTTTATTAATTACTTTATTATTAGTGGTCAAAGATATTTGTTATCCTTAATATTTAATAGTAGTATTAGGTTTCATTTGTTTTCCTAAAGTATTTTTAAGAAAAAATCTTCCATAGTTTCCCATTGCTTGTCAATGGAAAGTATAGAAAACTAAGTTATTTTAAGAAAAAAAATCTAATTAATTTAAAATAAAAAGAAAATAGCATGACTTAAATATCAGATCTTCAACTGATGTCATAGAAATAGAGAGAACCAAGTATATGGTCTTTTTTAAAAATTATTTTCGGATCATACGGTCAAAAATGCATAAAGTACCTCAAAGTCTAACCAACCCTCATTTTTAATTGGCAAAAGAACGATCAGGTTCATGAAATAGAGAGGAAAAGACTAAGTAATGTCCTCTCTCTCTCTCTCTCTCTCTATATATATATATATATAAGAAAGATTGTCTTTGAAGAGGTATTTTGTCACCACCATCAACAAGAGCTGAGAGTTCTTTGTTTGTGACCTCCAAGAAGCAAAAACAATGAAGGTTATTATTATTATTTTTTTTTTTGTTAAGTAGAAATATTGATTTATATATATGTAACAAATGAATTTATGAAATTTATCAATATGATGCAGCAAAAGATAGTGATTAAGGTCTCCATGAATGGCCACAAGTCTCGTCCCAAGGCCTTGAAGATTGTTGTTGGAGTTTCAGGTCAGAAATTTATATTCCAAAACCGTTTCCCTGTGTCTGTTTCCGCGTTTCCACACTTCCACTCATCCATTTCTTCATTTTTACGCTTTCGCGTTAAACAATAACAAATTGGTAAAACTAATGTGCAGGTGTCCTATCAGCAGCTTTAGGAGAAGATGAAAAGAACCAAATAGAGGTGATAGGAGAAGGAGTGGATGCAGTTAAGCTAACGAGCTTGCTAAGAAATAAATTAGGGAAAAAAAACTGTTTAACTTGTTTTTTATCAAATAATAAGACATATGCAGAATTAGTAAGTGTCAGCCCTGTGGGAGACAAAGCAGATGAGAAGAAAGAAGAGGCAAAGGTTCAACCTGTGAATTGGTCATACTCATATGGGTGTGGTGTGCCTCAATATATTATCTACTAACTAGTAGTAATCAGAGTATTAGCTCTTTAATATTAAAATTTTATAATTTAAAGTTTCAATAATTTCCTTTATCTGTAAAAAAAAAAAAAAATTATATAATTGAGTTTAATATGAGTTTTTGGTTTGCCCCGACATATTATTTATTGAGAATTATTCGAATAATGGCTTGATAATTAAGTATTTGTCTAGTAATTGCAAATATTGTAACACCTTATATGCAAAGAAAGTCTTATACTTCAAATATTGTATAAATAAAGCAAATAAGTAATAAAAGAATATTTTATAAAATATGTGAAACATTATTGAAATGCAAAAAAGTAAAATTTATAAGGTATTAAAGTGATGAATATGAAAAATTTTAAATCAGCGCTGAGGTATAATAATATAAATGTATAAAAATATATACATATATCTTAATCTAATGAAATAAGAAAATTTAAGAATTAAAAGAATAAAACTATAAATCAAATGAATTTACATAATAAAAATATAAAATAACCTAAAAAGACATCACTGCTACTTAATCAAAGTAACTAAAGGAATAAAGGAAAATTTTATTTTTATGGGTGGTAGCTTAATGTTTTGCACAACACTATACATGACTCGTCTCCAAACTGGAAAAAAAAAATAGAGACAAGCGTACAAGTGATTCATTTCATTTTCATCATTCTAACATTTATTAGAAGACACCGAGTGATTCATTCTCTAAATTAAGGAAAGAGAGATAGGTGTATTAGAGAGAAGATCTTATTTTTATTGAATCATACTTTTATTTTCAAAGTTAGTTCTCCCTTTCACATTTTCAAAGTTGGTTTCTCCCTTTCGCATTTTCTATTCAATTATTTTAAGTAATTGCTAAAAATCATCCATCCTAAAATACTAAGTAACTCATCCTCTAAATTAAGAAAAGAGAGATAATTGTATTGGAGAGAATATCACATTTTCTTTTGTTCACACCTCCATTTTCAACTTTAGCTTTCCCATTTGATTTATTTTTCTATAAATACTCTACTTGCCTAAAGTTTATTCACAATAAAACATTAGAAATATACAAGTGTTCTAAGGAGGGATTAAACTAACAAATGATAGGAAGAAAGAAAAAAAAACATAAGGAAGCAAAGAAAGATATGGAATTCAAAAATTCTATCTTAGATTTTAAATTATATTTTTCTAAGTTTTAATCTTTATTTTGATGGATCAAGGCTTAAAATTTATCTTTACAATATGTTAATTAATGATTTAAGATGTTAGAAATTGGTTTGGATAAAAAGGAGTTGAACATATAAAAGTTAGAAAAGTTTGCTTTTCTAAAACTATCTCAATGAAACTGCTTAAATTCAATTACTATCTTTATTCAATTAAATATATTACCAAGCTTCAAAATTGATGAAATTTAGTAGAGAGCTTGACTATGATGTTGGCAAGGTTTTGTTAAAAGGAAAAGTTTAAATGATGAGGGAAATTAAAAATATTAATAAAACAAAGAAGATCACTAGTCAGTATGAGAAAATTGAAAATTTTAGTTCTGTAATTAATTTATTTAAATAGATTAATGAATGCTAAAATTTATGAAATTTAATATACAAGTGCCTTAAGATATTACGAATCACCAGACAAAACTTTGAAATAAATGAATGTGAGAAGATAAGTACTCAATTGAATAAACACAGACTATTCATGTACAGAAAATTTTTGTTTCACTAAACTTGTACTAAATTAAGTATATTAAAACATTATTAAATTAACTATGAACATGAATATATAGTGAGTGAAAAAAAAGTTTAATAAGTATAATTTCTTTCTCAATAGTTTAGATTTTAAATTTAATGAACAAAAATATTTAAGAACTTTGAATGTCAATAAAAAGTTAGAAACAAAATAAAAGTACAAATATGTATTTAAATATGAATATAGGTAAAAGATTATTACAAATCATTTCGAAATTATAAGTGACCGAAATGAGTCAGATACTTGAAATCAAGGTGAGTTATGGTGCTTAACTACTTATTGTGTGTGTTTAAATTGTTTGATTATATTCATGATTATTAGAATATTTGAAAGAATTTATTTAATCACTTACTATCATTAATGACAAATTGTGCTATGCTATTATTTAGGCTAAAGACAAAACTCAATCCTGATGGTGTAACCCCCATCAGGCTATGTGCATAGAGGTGAAAGTGAACACAATTAAAAGGAGAAGTTACTGATCTGAAAATTGTGAAGTGTGAGACAGTGATGAAATGTACATAGTAATATATTTAGTTCACTACTGTCTAAGTGAAAACAATAATTTTGTGAAAAATTGTAATTTTGTGAAGTGCTGTCATTAACTGAATTATCTGAGATATCTGTCTGAGATGAGAAAGTACAGAAATATACATAGTAATATGTTTTCTTTAATACTTTTAAGTGATTATTTAATATATGATTTATATGATATCAATAATAAGAAGTTAGATTATTATAAATTTTATTCAATTGAAGTAGATTTATAATGAGGCTTAATGATATATTAAATTGTAATAATTGATTTGTAAGCTAGGTAGTGTTTAAAATGTTTATACTAGTTAAGTGGCACTATATACTCACTAAGTTGATGTCTCATTAAAGCATTTATGTTTCAGGTAAAAGTGATTCAATTCAACAACTTGTTGGTTTCTTTATTTCAATAAGAAGTAAGAGAATAATATAATTATGTATTGATATTTATATGTATTTAATGGATAACTCCAGTTGCTCTGGAGATATATCTAAAGGATATTAGTTGAGTATGAATGTAAAGTACAATAGTAAGAGAATTGTGTTAGAGTAAGTTTGATTATCTAAGATTGTGTTATTTTTAAAAAAAAAATATCCTGAAAAATTAGTTGAACAAAAGTAAAAAGTTTTTAGTCCACTGAAGCATGAAGTATTAAGTATTTAGCAAATTATTTATTTATAATAAGATAGAATTAGATGTGGATTCTATGTGATACCGGTGGCTTTAAGCTTACCTAGACCTTAGGACCATTGTATCTCTATTTTAGGGTGTGACAAAAAAGTTAGGATGATGTATTAGATTAAGAGTTTATTAGATTTTAAAAAATTTTAAAATTCGAATGATATTCAATCTATATTCTTTTATAATTTATTAAAATTTTGTGATATTTAATTCAGATTCTTATAAAATTTATAAAATTTAATAATATTTAATTATGACTTTTAAAAGTCCATTTAAAGTTGATGATTTTCAAAAAATTATTGATTTAGAAAGGTTTTATAAATTACTGATTTTGTTGGATTTTAGAGTGTTATACATTAATAAAAAAAGTTATTCATAAATTCATCCTCTAACTAACGATTTCAAAAATCTTTTAAAATTTAGTATACTTTTGATTCAATACACCCCTTAAAAGAATGAGAGTGAAGCGAATACCTCTAAATTTTAAACTAACTATATAGGTATTCATTTAAAATTTTATAATTTGTATCCATTCTAAATCCGTTTAAATACCTTTTTAATTAGCCATATTTAAACCCGTTTAAATATTTACTATCTGTATCCGTCATCAATTCAAATCCTAAATTTTCGAACTGAGAGAGGTCAAGAATTCTCACTATTTTTTAGATTCATGCACCTAATTCAATTCAGTAGGATCTTTCATTCATATTTTTTTCCATCAATAACATTTTATAAAACTCTTGGACCCCCGAATTTGGAGTATCTTACTTTCACTCAATTCACAGGGTTCAACAAGCAATTGATATTTCATGATACTATTTGTAGTAGTTGTTCTTATATATCCTATTAACAATCGAAAAAGCCCGTTGAAAGTATATCTTAAATGGGTAAGGTACTTGTTAATATTTAACTATCGAAAATTGAACCTTTTTAAAAAATATTTTTTACTAATAATGGTTAAGGTACCTAATACCAAACTTGTTTAATATAGCAGTTAATGGTGTAGGATGACCGTAGATGATGTTGGCAATTGTAGGCTTTCACTGTTAGTCTAACGAAGAAAATAATGATTTTGGAGAAAATGATACATTGTGCTTTTTAGTCCCTCATTATTTTTCAATTTTTTATTTGGCTTTAAAAATCTTTTAATTTGTTCAATTAATTCTTGAAATTAATTTTGACTGGATATATAAAAATCATTGTGATTCTATCAAAATCTATACAAATAGTCTCATCAATTCTATAAAATATTACATAGAATTCTCGTAGAATAAATGAAAATCTTAGAAAATCTTTCAATTTTGTTAAACTCAATATTTTTTTTTTTAAATCTAACACAATACTAATTCAATACACCCCTTAATATATTTTTAGCTCAAAATATATATTCATCTTTGTATTTTTTTTTTAAAATATTATGATACCCATAATTTTAACTTTGATCTACTTTAAATTATAAAATTAGACTGTTAATATTTTATTAGACCCATTGAATATCTCAATTTATAAAATTATATCGATTAAATACTTAATAGATAGTTGAAAAATATAAATATTATTGTTTCAAAGTTATATTACCACGTATCAAATTATTTTTTTCATATAAAAGTTCAAAAATCTTAAAAATTGTTATGTTTTCAGACATATAATTGAAATAATAGAGTTAGCATATAGGTCAAATAAGTTCATAGTAACCATGGACCATGGTAGAAAACTAGAAAGGTAGATTTAGGATAAAATTGTAATTATATTAAAAGTTTATAGCGAAATTGATATTTAAGCCATATTTCATGCGTTGTTTAAATATGAACCGACCAGTTATCTTATTATTTATAAGATCAAATGACACCCCAGCCCCTAGAAAAAAAATTATTTATTCAATTAAATAAAATTATCCGCTTGCGGATTCTGAAAATAGCCAAGTGCTCCGTTTCTTGTTTCCCAAGTTCGACATTTTAATCAAGGGCTCAACGCTAACGCGTTCCCTCAAATAAACCATAAAATCCTAAGTTTTAGACCTCAATTTCGTTTCCATCCAGAAATAAATTTTATTATATTATAATGATCTTTTCTAAGCTATCTCGTCAAGTTTGGCGATCCTCTACTTCTATTGTGAGCTTCTTCTTCTTTTTTTTTTTTTTTTTTTTTTTTTTTATAATTTCCAAAAATGAAACGTATATTTTATACATAACTTTTTTTTTTTTTTATTTCGTTAAATTAAAAAAATGATTTCGTGTTATTGGTTGAAGATAGGCGATTTCAA
>CANUEP010054423.1:0-24797 GCA_947857235.1 Jatropha podagrica | reverse complement strand
GAGAGAGGAGAAATTTCAACAGGCAGTCAATCCAGATACATCAACCACACAATATGAGTACATTCATTCAATCTTTTTGCTTCTTCTAATAACAATGGAACAAAGACTGTCCCAAATTCAATATATTCATTCAACATGCAGAAAAACAGAACCCAAACAATAAAAGATCGGAGGCAATCTACTTCCAATCTGCTGTGTTTATTCAACCAATGCAGAATGAAGAAAAGTTTCTCGATGCCTACTGTCAAATTGTCCCAAGGAAGAAACAAGGTAAATATGGAAGATGGATGTTAACAAATGATCAAACAAGGAAATACTGAATATATTGCAAAAACAATTAAAAAGAAATTACAGAAGGAGATATTTAATTGGATATTTCCATTTTAAAAGAACATATATTTGAATACAAAGCTTCATCTAATTTCATTCTCATTCGTGGCACTATACATTTTAGATGAAAAGCAATATTACACCATATGACCAAATTGCCTATTCGAAACAATCAAATTAGAAATGTAGAATTAATTTGTAACTGAATTCCAAATAGCACTCATTTATAGATGAATTCTCATGTTTGGAATGATATAACTTAAAACATTAAACAGAATTTCATATTATTATGTTTGGAACAAATCTAGAGTTGAATTATTTTTGTCCTTATTCCCTAAAATATTCTCAATATAATAACTTGTTGGAAAAAAATTAACACTCAACTTAAAAAAACATATAAATATCCTAGTTATGGTCAATAGAGAGAACACCTGAATGATAGAAAAATGAGAGAGAGAGAGGGGAGGGAGGGAAGAGGAAAAAGAAAAAAAATGATGTGGTAATTTTTTATCCATTAAACTTGTTTTGTTAGGTTTGTGAAATTTATTTCGAAATCCACGTATTTTGATAGAATTTGATATGGTTATATTTACTTATATAAAATTAAATTTGAAAAAGCGAAATGAACAATTTCTAATTTTCTAAACATGAAAATGTGGAGTACGAAAATGAAAATAAACTCTACAATTTAGCACTGTTTCCAAACCACATCAACAACCACCACCAATTAGCCCTGTTCCAAAGCAGAAGAAAAATGATTTAGCATTGTTCCTGGGGGAAGTCCTAATCACATGGCAAGATATCACGTTGCTCCTGCCAGAGACTTAAGAGCAAGTTATTTTTTTTTCTTCTTCGTTCCTTTTGTTATGCCAATATCCTTCATCTTTTTCACATGCTATTATATCGTCAAGAACTTTAACTATTCTTCCTCACTGATGTCGACATTGTTCAGTCAACAACATTGTCAATTAAGGAATCTTTAGGCCTAACAGTATTTGTTGCATACGTCAAATACGTAAAACAAAAAGAATAAACAGCAAGGCTCCTTTGGTCAAAGAATAACATAGAATAGGAAGGGAATACCATAGCTTTTCTAAGCATGTAATAGTTTGTCACATGAAATAAAATTCTTCAAATCTACAAATTGCAAATAACTATTCTATTGCTTGTTATTCCATTCTGTGAGCCAGACAAGGGCAAAGTACCGAGAGGTAATACCTGATAATCCACAAACACCCTGGGAGGGGTACACCATGCTCCCTTGTATTGTAGGCCAAGCGAACTTCCACCACTGAATCCCGTAGTAGCAGATCCTGTAGGAGAGTATGGAATATTTGGCAGTTCCTCATCCACAGATGCCCCAGCAGGTGCTTCACTCATTGCCCTCATTGCCACAACATACTCATAGGTTGTAATACCCTAGTTAAGGGTATTAAAAAAAAAAGAAAAGAAAAGAAAAGAAAAGAAAAGAAAGAAAGAAAGAAAAGAAAACAAGAAAGACTTAGATTGCAAGAATTTTTCTCACTACCATTATAATTCGAATTTCTCTCTTTCATTTTTTAAACTTGATTCAGTTGCTGAAATGATACATAATTTATAACTAGCATTGTAATATACTTTTATATTTCAAATTTTAACTCCCCCTGGTCCATCTTCTCAGCAACCAAGAAATAGAAAATTGAAAATAATACCCAACTCTCTTTACCACAAACCTTTCTAATCAATATCATGTGGAAAAAGAAAAGTTCACCCAGAGGTATACATGCCAGAAGCGAGACTGCAGTACACACAGCCTGCACCGATTGAAATCCAAAGTCAAAAACAAAAATCTGATGTATATAAAGTGAAATATGAGATACCAGCTTTTCTCTAAGATAGTCCATTTTTACCACAACGGTCGCGAAAGGAGCTCGAGAGAAACCATTTCCAAGTGTTTCAACAATCTCATCATCCATATTTTTCTTATTAACAAAGCATCGCACGAGTACAGCAATCCCCACTCCAGCTTCAAGTACAAGCTGCATAGCAGTAGAGGGAGAGAGAAGGGATATGTTATTATTTTAAAGAATTATTTTTCAGAAGAAAAATTTCCAAGAGCAGAACACATACCCATACAAAAAAAGAAGGTATGTGAAATAAAGTCACATAAGTTGAAGTGCAATACATACCCAAACAAGACTAGTGGCCATCAGAGAAATAAAAGTCACATAATTTTTGTAACCAACACAATTGTTAAGCCACTGCAGCCGCACCAGAGGCTAGGTTAGTTTCAAGGGAAATATATTTTGTTCTGAAGTATTTTGTTTACTTTAGAACACATTAAAAGATATTCAGGATCAAAGCCTGCAAAGAACAACAAAAACAACAAGTACCCGACAATGGTGATCAAAACCGTCAACACATTTATCACAACTTCGGCAGTGTTTGCTGAATTTGCGTACCTGCAGATTTTAAAATCTTATGGTCAATAAGGAACAAAAATTTTATTTGCTTAAGACACCAATCATTATGACCAATAACTGGAGAAGGCCATTATTATCTTTTTTTGTTCTATGGAGAATATAACCAACAATAATATCACAGGAAAGGACATGGTGTCAACACTAGTTACACCCTTAAAGGGATATGCCAGCCTGCTAAAGTCCATAGAATGCATAAATTGAAGTCCCCACATACCATATCAATATTATCAAATATATGATACAGAGACTGAATTTGAGAATTATTGTAGGGAAAACTAGAAAATTCTCATCCAGAGGCAAATAGTAAAAGATGCTATTATTATGTCACACTTGTTGTATTTATATACCTCAGCATTGCACAATGTACAAAACAAAGCATCTTCACCAGTGCCCTGTTGTTCAGCTATGCCTTCTTGTTTGCGGCAATCTTCATGAATAAACAATGCACAGAAGATTCCTCCATACCCATAACAAGATTTTCTGGTAACCACAGCATCTACTCTCGCAATTTCTCTCACTGAACTTTTCTTACTAGAGTTGGCTGCAGCCATAGAGCTTCTTGAAGCTGATGATGGGGAAGAATGCATTGCACTGCCAGTTTCATGAAATTTCCCATGAAAATCTTTCTCTAATATTCCATGATTCATGTTTCGTTGATTCATCATGTCCACATTGAATTTAGACATAATGCCAGGATCTGCAGGATTAATTGCAGTGCACCGAACATAAAGAATAAAAACTAGAAGTACCTGCAAAGCCATGATAGGAAATATGGAAATTGAGAGAAATATCAGGCATACAGATTACAATTCAATTACTTGGTACTTCGTAAAATTTGTATTCCTACTATAGTGGTCATTACCTACAGACATGAAATGAGTACATCCAGAAAAATATCCTAGACAAAGCTACATAATTGGGCTCAGACACTTGGGAATATCATCTTAATATAAATCTCTTTATTGTACAGGAGGAGGAGGGTGAAAGAAAGGACCGCATCACAAATTTGGTTATCTACATTGACATGGAACAATGCTAGCGTGCTATCTGCATTCCATACACCAGAATGTTACTATAAAAAAAAAAAAATATGCTATTTAAAGATACAGTCCATTTAACCAATGTATTCCCAACATATAAGATCCAAAAATTATTCATTCAAGCCATACTAATAGAATGGGGAATTACTATTTAGTCCCTATAATTTAATAATATTTACAAGTTAGGATCTTTGTTTTCAAAAATCAATTAAACAATCTCTCTATATTGCTACCTTGTAACTAAATAGGCATTTTGTTAAGATTTTGCTGAATTTTTATTTAGTCAACTAAGAGGTTGAATACAACACTTTTTGTTCCAACTTCTCTTACAAGGAAAAAACCAAATTTTATTACGAAATTTTATCTAATAATTTAATCGAAACATACAAATAGTTTGTTATTTTTGGTTTTTATTTATGAATTAGAATTGATGATATTTAGGATAAAATACAAAAGTCGGGGTTTGATTTGGTGGTGGTACCCTTACATAAAAGGAAATTCAAAATTCTGTTACGCGTAAAATTGATATTTCATCATAATTTAATAGAATTAACAAAAGGACTATTTAATCGAATGATAATAAAATATAGGAATTATTTAATTGACTTTTGAAAATAGATCTCCTAATTTGTGAATTTCACTAAACTAGAAGGTCTAAATAGTAATACACTGTAATAGAAATCAAGGACAAGCATAAAAAGAATTCAAAACTAGACATACTTTTAGATTTGTCCACTGCTGTAAAATGATCGATAATAGCCAAAATCTTTGACATTTGCAACAATCACAGCAGCTACCTAGTTTCTGTCTCTAAATTATGTGGCCTTAATTATGCATACTCAGATATTTAATACCCTTTAAGACAGACAAAATCTGACTGGAATTTTGAAATTATAACTTCTTACTTGTTTTCTTGTGGCTATAGTCCCCATCATCATCGACTAAAAGAATGTTAGTCAAAATTTTAACAACTTGAATAAATATCCTTTTCATTAGGCATGACCATAGTTCAGTTCCAAATTGGAACCGAACCAAAACTGAACCGGTTAAAACCGAAACCAAACTGTGATCAATGATTCAAAGTTCTAAACCGTAACCAAAACCGGCGATTTAAAGTTCAATTGCAGTTCTTTATATTTAGGGTTTGAAACCGCTGGTTCCGGTTTGAAACCGTATATATACACATATTAATTGTGAAATTAATTTTATTTTTCAACATCAAATGTATTAACTTTATCATCATCTTAAAATTTATTAATATAAATATAACTTATAAATTATAAGTTGAAAAAAAGGAAAAAATTGCTTTTCATTTAAATATTTTTAATTTAAATCTTTTACCCTTTATAATATATGTTTTTACATATAAATTAGGCAATATTTATTGAAAATTTATTTTTGACTCTCAAATAAATTAAAAATATTTTTTTTCCTTACAATGGTCAAAAACGGCAATTCGAAGGGTATATTTTTGGAATAAAAAAATTTATAATTGTAATTTTATAAATTTTTTAATAAATTTTAAAACTATTAATTTACTCTTTTAGTCATTTTTTTAATTTAATACTATTATTTGTTTTTAATTTTCTTATTTAGCTAAAAAAACTTAAAAAGTTAAAAAAAAGTTATATAATTTCGGTTTCAAACCGGAACCGAACCGAAACTGGCGATTTTAAAACCGTCTATAAAACCGTATAAAAGCAGTTCGATTCGGTTTCATCTTTCTTAAAACCGAAACCGGCGGTTTTAAAACTGAAACCGGCAGTTTTGGAACCAAGGTCATGCCTACTTTTCATTATCACTTATAAATAAAGATTTCTCAATATTCTACTGTAACTAGAAATCTTAATCAAAATAACTAACAAATAGAGCTACTTGACAACTTATCTGCTACATCATTATTTTCTGAGGGAAAGGAAGTGCTTTAGCAACAATTGCTAGAAATAATTTAGTGCAACACACTATTAATCATACTAAAAGAAGCACAGCGATCAAAGAACATGAATTCTTCCAGAATTTTTTTTTGCCATAAGCCCTAGATATTCATAAGTCACGTACCACGGGTGAGTAGATGCTGATTAGAGTGTACTCCCAAATGTGGCCTCCGAGGAAAGGAGCAAAGAAAGCATAAAATGCAATCACTAATAAGCAGAACACAGTTATCGCAACAACCTATCAAACACAAGAAGCAATATTTGGAAAATTAGTTACCAAATGAAAGTATTACTGCATGATTTAACTGGAAAAATAATAATAATCCCAATGCATAAACAGCCAATCAGAAGATCCCGACAAATAATATAAGAAAAGTTCATGTGCCAGCAATGCAACATCTACTTTTTGGTTCCACTGGATAAGCTACATTGAAGGAGGTGCTTTCCTTCCAATAGACAATAAACTGCAGTATCAATAATATTCCAAACCTTATTTAGCATGGTTTTCAGTTCAATGCATGTACATCTTTTACAAATAAATAAGTGGATAATGTACCTTTAAAAGAAGATACAGGTAGAATGCAAGTTAAGAAACTGAGGAGAATCAACAAAAACTTAAACCATATTTCCAATTTATCATGGCAGCACAACTGCATTAAACTATCACTTATTCTCAAAGATTATTAAAGAGGGGAGAAACAACAGTTGCAAAAGTGGCTGTTGATTGATCAATGGATGTTTAGGAGGATTGATCAATAGAATTGAGCTAAAATGCAGAACTTGAGTGTTCGGGGACTATATTGAGATTTGAATGATAGATGCTGTCTCAAACATAAAACCAACAGCAATCTTATGGTAAAGGAAAGACTAAAAAGACACAAGAAAGAAGATCAAGATAAATTAGAAAAGGAGCAACGATAATCAAAAAGGAAATAGAAAAACTAGCACAAATTGCATGAATGAATGCATACAATAAATAAATAAGAACTCTCACAGCTAAATAACTCTAAAATACATCAGAATTCACATGAATAATGAATTTAACAGAACCAAAATACATATAATAGATCACTGCTACAGTTACAACACCAGCATCCCTGCAAGCTCCAGACCCGGTAGTAATTTGGATAACAACCATCACAAAATGTTTTCAGAATATTTAACTTATAACTCGTAGCTTTATTAACAACATCTTACTCTAATAACATAAGTTTGAGTCTAATACCCAAATTACTGGCTTACATGGCTATCAGTGGCCAAAAAGAAGGTTACAAATAACTCAAAGCTACATAACCCTGATTTAGATAAATCTAGTCAACTAGGTTCAATCCTAAACTAGCTGAGATTAGCTATAAGGATCTGTTTTCTCCATTCCACTTGATTTAGGGCTACCACTAGTGTCATCTTAGATAATCCTTTCCTTTCTCATTTCTGACAACTTCAATGTGCTTACCATTCTATGCAGCTGCACTTATTGGTCTACAATGTATATTCCCAAGCCACCTCAATCTCATTTCTATCAACTTTTTCTCAACACAAGCCTTCTTCCTATGAATGCATTCATTCCTCATCCTAGTCACCCTTGAATTTCCACAAACTTAATGCAAAAATTTTCCAACAAAAATCAAGCAGACCCTTTTCTTTGCTAACTTATTTTTCCTTGTTTCTTGCTAAAATACCTCAACATCTTCCATAAACAAAATAATTGAAGAAGAAATAGAGAGAAAGAGCAGGTTGATTCTAAAAGAGAGTATACGTTGCAGCTCTTTCACACTCCAGAATAAAGGTGTGACCTAAATCTAGCTTCTCTCAGAATTAGTGCATTTACTACAATAAAGTAATGACACTTTATTTACTCTAATCAACAACAAAAATCAATAAAGAGCATCAAGAGGGTTCAATCTATGCACAAAAATTCATTCCAACATGAGGAAGTGCAAAATCTAAAAGAGCATAAAAATCAACAACTAACTATTCCCAATACCAAAAGCAGTAAAGAATCTTATCCAAAACAACAACGCGATGTACATCCTCCCCTAAAAGCCTCCTATTAAGCTCCCTGAAGAGAGAAAAAAGTAGAGCAAGGAATCTGGTTAACAATTCATCTTATTTGTACAAGATTACAGTCCTCTGCTTCAACTTGTCCTCCGCTAGCTCAGCAAATCCCTGTCTCTAAAAACTCCAGCCACAGCACAAAAGCAAGCAATAAACTGATTCAGGTGCTTCTTCTATAGAAAGATTTTACTTGTCAGCAGTTACTCTCACTAGTATCCTCTCAATCCAAGAAAGCAACAAAGAGCGATGTACCCTTCCTTCATGTAGTTTTCCAAGTAAAAGATTTCTCAAAACTTCCAAAGCTCATATAATGAGGAAACAGTATTTCATATCTAAGGAAAAACGGTAAGAGCTGTTATTGGATATTCAATTTCAAGGAAATGAAGTTTAAAGGATGAGAGCCTATAAATGGTAAGACGGCATCCTCTAAACAAAGAAGCGTAAAAAAAAGAGATTATTTGAGGATAATTTTGTTCAAACAAATGTTACAGGTAATAGAATTGGGTTATATCTCCAATTGAGCTCCAACACAAAGAAATACAACCTAATGAAGCCATCTGAAAGTTTTTTATATCAAATGCCAATATAGGAGAAGGAACCTGATTACTCAAGCAACCTCCACTCCCCATCCTCTTAAAACTTTGACATGAATACAGCCAGATATTTGAAGCCTATTCCCAGGGTCTAACCATCATCCTTGAGTTCTTGAATGAAAATTGTACAGGAAGTCTTAACAATTCATTACAATTGGAACTTCTTCCTTAGCAACCAGATGCTATTAATCTTACAAATAACAGATCATAGATTACCTCATGTTCAAGATGGAACGTGAAAACTAAAAAGAAAAAGGAAAACTCTTTCCATTCTTGAGAACCATTATATAGTTATAGTTCGGGAACACACTCTATCATTAAGAAAATAATTCCTACTTCTCTAGAACACTCCTTTCATCTTTCTTTTTCTTTTTCCCCTCTTCTCCAGAATTCTTAGCAACCAAGCAGGGTATAACTTAAATGAGCTCTTAAACCCTAGCAAAATCATCTGAAAGTGGACAGACATGAAAAGCCAGTAACACACTACTCCCCCAACAAGAAGAAATGTGCCCAGCCTTCAAAAATAAGATAAACCAACAAAGAAACATGAAAAGCTACAGAAACTAGAAACCCATCCCAAATATATACACACAAACGACATCAGGATTAGTTCATTAACAGAAATCAGTAATTTGAAGGAAATCCAAACATATTGAAACAGGAAACAGAACGAAAGAAGTTGAGAATTATGAAACGAAGCATCTTTGAATGTTTTCAAAACTCCATACCTGAAAGGTGTGTGCTGGCAGTTGCCATCCATGTCTCCTCACCATTGCTACTCCAGCCTTCAAACAGACCCTAAAGAGGAGAAAGAGGGAGAGCCTCCCTTTCTGTGACTACAAAAGCCGGAGGAAGTGTCAATTTCAATTGGGTATATGCTGAGTCTTACTGGTCAAGACAAGGGTACTGATGAAAATAGGAGAAAAAAAAATTTAAAAAAAAAAAAAAGAAAGGAGGGGAGAAAAATCCCATTTAAAGTAAAATTTAGAAGGAAAAAAAATATATAGAAACCAAAAAGAAGAGAACAAAATGAGAGCTTTATATATATATATATATATTATATATATGAGTATATATGTATACTGTATAAAGGTCCAGAGAGAAAAGAAAGATGTGTAAAGAAGTGGAATTGTTGAAGAAAAACACAAACTGACAAAACCACAAAAAGCGTTGACAGACAAAAGCATTTATATATCAATCTGAACTGAATGAATATTTGTCTTTAAAATGTAGAGTATAAAGGACTAAAGTGATCCAATTCTCGTATGAAGTAAAAAAGAACCAAAGCCCAAAATTTCTCTTTGTTCAAAAAAAAAAGAATAATCATAAAAATTATTATAAAAAAATAATTATTTATATATTAAATTTAAAAATCTTACAAATATTTAGAGATATAAAGAAATAATAAGCAAATATTATACAATATAAAAAGGGGAAAAATATATGGGTTGTTTTATATTTTTAAAGTAAATGAATAATATATAAAAGATACATATTATTTAGATTTTTTTGATAGAAAGGAATAATTTAATGTAACAAAAAAGAATAGTACATATGAAGATTTAAAAAAAAAAAAAAACTAAGTAGCTTGATCTATGTTGAAAAGCAATTATCTCTACACAAAGAAGCATTAATTTCTGCATAAACATATTAATAAAATAATGTGCTTAAGATAATTTTTTTTGAGGAAATACTTAAATAGTATTAATCAATAAAAGGTATGCAAAAATAATTTTTAAAAGAAAATAAATAAAATGTAAAAAAAATCATTTAATTAAAATAAAAAAAAATTTAGGAGAGACACGAGGCAAGTTGATTTATAATTGATTTATTTATACCTCTAGGGTGTTAAACGTGTTTTGAATTTATAAAAAAAAATAAAAGAACGAAATAAATATGTAATATATTATTATTACGTAATAATAAATTAGTATACACATACAAAAATAAATAGAAATATTTACATCGTCCTTTCTTTAATAATAATAGGTCCAATTTGACTTTCGTAATATTAAAAAATATGATTTAATTAATATAATTAAATCATATTTTTTTCACTTAATCTTTTTATTATATACAGTTACATTGAATATTTATAATCCCATATTTCAATTCATAAAATTGGCTAATATATTTAGAATAGCTATAATTTGGGATAAATAAAAAAAATGAACTTATTTTCGTATGAAAGGTATCAAAATTTTTATTTAGTATTATTATAAAAAAATTAAAAACTTTAATTTTTATTTAGTATTTTTTTCGAAGGTAAGTTTCTGATAAAAGTTAAAAAATACTTTCGAACTGTCCTAAATTACAATTCTACTATCTTTTTTTTAGCATAAAAAAACTTTTTTTTAAGCTTTCATTCTATTCTGTTTGATGTATTTCTATTAATAAAAGTTGCCTCTAATATTAATCAATTCGATACTTTATAGTAGTCTTAATGTTAAATTAAAAAATTAAAATTTTTATTATTTTCAAGAATAAAAAATAATTATTTAATTACATGTTAAATATATGTAAAAAATTAAATTAATATAAAAATTATGTGACACGAGGAATAAATTATATGTAGGGAATTTTTTTTTTTTTTTTTTGTTGAAAAGAGTTATTATTTATTAATATAGGAGGTCTTGGTGGGTCCCACTAAAATAATTGTGTTTCCACTTTAGTGCCTTTTTTTTCATTCTTTTTTTTTTTTTTTCCCTGAGGAAACTGCCGCTAAGGCTCGCATTTAATTTAGGAGTTAAAATGAAAAATGGACGCCCATATTGTTTAGGATATGATTGCATAACATGCAAATATGAAAATGCTTCTTCCTAGGGATTTGGAGGATTCGATTATCAGAGTGCCAACTACCAACTAAACTTTCTGTTTTTCTTTTTAACATTATTATACCAAGTTAATTGTTCCCATTTGTTTAAAAAAATAAAAATAAAAATAATATTTAATTTGCACCTCAAATTGAACAAAATATCCAATGGAAGGACTAACGAGCCTCTTCTTACTAATGTTGTATAACTTATTGATGAAGATGAGTTGAACAATTATCTTGGAGCTTATTGGGAGATTTCGCAAAATAAACTTTCTTTCCAGATTTTTCATTTATTGCGCTTTTTTTTACTTTCTAATAATTGTTTATACTTATGTTGTATTCGGTAAAAGCATTTAGAATAGCTTTTAGTGTTTTAAATTAGTCAAAAACTATTTCTCATATTTTTATTATTTTTTATACTTTGAAATCCTTCTTTATTACATTTTTATTATTTTGTATGCTTAACTCGTTTATAATTGATAGTAAAAGAAAAAAAAAATGTTTCTCTAATTGTTTCTACATAACACTTTCTCTTTCAACTGCTACTTAAATAATGAAAAGCTAACTGCTATTAAAAAAGCTAATAACTACTAAAATAACTAAATTTGTCGTTAGACCCTTAAAACGAATTAAGGATTAACTAACAACTTCAGTGTACCAGATATGAATGATTGTGTATCCGAATTCCTAATTAGAGTTTAAAGTGAGTTTGGATTCATGATAAAAGCTTCACTGACTATTAAAAATAAATTGACAGTGCAAAAAATCAAAATTATAAAAGCTTTATAAAATAAAGGAGATTTCTTGAAATTGAAATTGAAATTGTTGTATTGACAAGGATAGAAAGTGTGAAGAGAAATTAATAGTACCTAAAAAAAATTACAATGAATTGAAAAAAGAAATTGAAATTGTCCATGAGATTGATTTTTAGAGTTGGTTGTTCGGAAACCTTCCTAGTATTTGAGCTTGGCTTTTATAAAGCACCTAGCATTCGTGAGTATGACATCTCAACTACTCAAGGTTATTGATAAATTCTCTTAACTATGCATTGTGCAATAGTTTTTTCATTATGCTAAGCTCCTCACATATTTAGCTAAAATTAATTAACTAATTATGAATCTTCAATACTTAAAAGGTTTAATTAATTAATTCAAGCCCAAAAATTCTCTCCTATGTGAGACTAAGGATGTCGTTATTGCAACTAGGGTTCTTCCGTAAGGAGATTTTGTTCTCTTGGTTTCAAAGGCCATATTGCTTTCAGTGATAATCATACCTGATCGTTAGCTCCTTTCTTTAGTTTTGCTTTTGTTTCCTTCAAGTTCAATTATTCTTATTATTATTATCTTTTATCCTTATTAGCCTTTTTTATTATTTGTGGTTTTGCTTTTCCATTTGTTTTGACTTGCCCTTTGCTTTGCCCTTTTGTATTATTTCAAGTACATGCTTTTCTTTTTGTTGTTATCTTCTCTCTATCTCTTTGTGATAAATCAGTTGTGGGTTTGAAGCTGAGTAATGATAGTAATCCTTAACCAAATACAAAAGAGGCTGCTGCCATTGATGTCAGTGGTGAGAGTATTCAGTCTACAGAACCAAAGAAGACCATTTGTCTTACTGGGAAACTTTGGATTGATCGGATATATAACAAGTTTGCTTTGATGGATACGATGGTTAGGGTGTGGAAGGCTAAGAATGAAGTTCTAGTTTGTGAGTGGGATGAGAATATCTTCCTGTTTCAATACCAACATTGGAAGGATATGCAACATGTAATTGAGAATGAGCCTTGAAACTTTAAAAATAATATGTTAGTGTTGAAGGAAGTCATTGGTAGTAAGCAACCTTCTACCATTGATTTTTCTCATTCATCATTATTGGTTCGTGATTATGATTTGCCACTTCGTTGTATGGTAGAAGGAGTTACTAAGCTCATTACTAGTAAAATGGAAAGCTTTAAGGAATGGTTTAATAATGGGGCTCACAACTGGGGTAAGTTCATTCGATTTAAAGTATCCATGAATCTCAATAAGGCTTTACTGCGGGGTACTTCTATAAAGTTTGGAGGCTAGATCCTATGGATACCCCTCAAATATGATGGCCTCCCTACCTTTTGTTATTTCTATGGTAAGTGCGAACATTCTTGTAAGCAATGTGAGGATGTTGAAGTAGTTGATCCAGCTGATTAGTAGAGAATGCAGTATGGTGAAGCTTTGAGTGCATCTCCCCTTCAACACAACTCAAGAATTGGCAGGATTGGGGGAGTCAAAAATGAACATTAGATGAAAATTGTTTTTCAAACCTGGTGTGTCTCAACCCAAATCACCTACTAGCTGTGTTGATGTACAAACTGAGGCTTCTTCGCCATCTCTTACTAGTAATGAGGTAAATACTAATTCTATTGTTATGCAGTTGAGAGACATGAATGTCCAAGTCCCTAATTTCTCTTCTACCCCACCTTCCTATCCTTTAGCCACCAAACCATCCTACCCTATAAACTGTTTCTGTTGCACAAGTTACCACCCCAACCAATAATCGTGAAACCATTAATAATCTAACTAGCCCACCTAATTCTCCCATTTTTCTAAGTATGCTTACGACTATAATTCTTAATAAATGCATTGACCAGCCTCCCGAAACCACTCGCCAACCTGATTCATTTAAGCTTCCAGTCCTTGATAAAACTTCCCATGACCCTCTGTCATTTGTTAATAACCTTATTGCACATTTGTATGAGGTTCAGCTCCCAACTACCCTGTTATAATCGCCTTATAATCCTTCTATGATAGTTGCTTTAAATACGACTAATAATGGTAATGAACGCACTTGGAATCTACCCCTTGATGATCTTTCAGCAACACCTAATTCTCAATCTCTTGTGAAACCTGCTCACTTAATTTCTTTAGAAGCCCTACCTACGAGCACTGAAAGTTAGAAGTGGTTAGCACATAATGGAATAGGGTCAGATCAGTGTGAATTGACGATTAGTGGAAAAATAAAGAACTTACTAGACTTTGAGTTCTTTACCCCTATGGAGGTTAATCAGATAAGGAAGAAATTTAGATGGGATGGAAAGGAGTCAATATAGAAAGTGGCGGCGACTGTGAGGTAATCCTACCAAACATTATGAGTTTGATTGCTTGGAATTGCAGAGGGCTTACGAGCCCTCATGTAATTCGACAATTTAAACAGCTTGTTAAGCTGAAATCTCCTAATGTTTTGTTTCTTAGTGAGACAAAGCAGTTACTAGAGAAATAGAATGAATATATAAGAGTTATTGTTTTGCTTCTAGGATTGTGTTTTTTTATGAATAGATGTATGGAGAAGAGGTGGCATCTATTTACTATGGACAGAGGGGATTCACATTCAATAGTTATCGACTTCCTCTCATCATATTGACGTGGTGGTTAATGGGCAATGGAGATTCATAGGTATTTATGGGTGGCATGAAGAGAGTTAAAAATTTTGATTGTGGGATTTACTAAAGGGTACTATTCTTGATTCTACTATTCTTTGGTTATGTGGTGGAGACTTCAACAAAATTTTACATCAAGGGCAAAAGGTTGGAGGCAATGTGAAAGATCCTATGAAATTAGATTCTTTTTACGAAGCTATTGGCTCGAGCCATCACTTAGTTTTTAGCCATTGCACTGATGGCCACTTTAGTGTTGAGGTATTCTATTTGCATGACAAGCTTTTAAAATTTCATGATGTAGTCTTGGAGGGATTCATTGTTTGCTCTTTTTAGGTCTATCAAGTCTGATGATATCTCTTTGCTCGGTATGGATATGATAAACCATGTCTTGATGATGTCACGGGTTAAGAAAAAAGGCATATGAATCCAATCTTGAGCATTTGGAACTATTCTTGTGCTGATCCTTTCATCATTATGGGGAATGCTCGATATAATAGTGCATCCACATTTTTCTAGATGTGTATCACAGTTTAAAAGTTCGCCAATTGGCTTTGAAGTTCAATGGTCCCATCGCACGTCTCAAAATTAGGTATCTTGAACTTATGTGGAAAGTGTACAGACATGACTTCTGAAGTTAATGGCGAATCATTTCTCAATCCAAAGTTAGTATTATCGCCTGCTTCTAAAAAATCTTTCAAGATTGGTAAAGTCTTTGCTTGAAATTCTTCCTCGAAATTATGACATACATTTTTTAGCCGAAGGGTGGATTACACATGTCTCTACCTTTTGTTATAGGTGTTTATGTGCCAAGAAGAGTTTTCACCTCTCATCTCTTCTCCTACGGTCTTGTTTGTCGTATCACCTTCTTTGATCGCGATGTTGATGTGGTGCCCATCCTCAAGGGGAATCTGTGATAGGGGCTTAGCCATTATCCTCTCTAAAACAGAGGTGAAGTTATTATAGGCTTAAGTGAGTAAGGCAACTACCTATGGATCCAATGTTGATACATCTAGTGTTGTGCGTATTAATTTTTCGACCGAGTTTCCGATTCTATTAACTTCTCCAATCCCTACGACAATTATTTTTTCCATTACGTCGTGGGGGATACTAAATTGTTGGATAGAGTGAGAGAAGTGAGTAAATGCTCTAAAGAATTTACAATTTTGTTCCGTCCACACTCACTGTCCCAATATGATAGTATAAAAAATATAACAAGCTCCTATAAATGATAAAACTTCAATTGTATTTGATAATTTGAATTGGCATTAACCTCTTTCAAGGATTAAACTTATTTTTATATATAAATCATTGTGAGTGTTGGTTATGGAGATGATTGAAGGAGATATGCATAGGATCTTTTTCCTAATATTAAGCCCATATCATTTTTCTATTATTCAGGCTTTAGAGGGTCCTGAGATCTCGCTAAAGTGGGTGTCTATCAGGTACCAATAGCTCAGGGCCTCTAATTGAACATTTTCTAACTCTCTCTCTCTCTCTATAAATAACCAATTTTAGTTTCTATTATTTGATGAAATAATTAAGGGTTCTATTTCGTTGTGATCATTTACTATGCAGACACCACTCAATCAAAATCAAAATGACTAAATCATTCACTTGGTAATCAAAAATACTGAGTGGCTCATTGTAAAGAGAAGTAGAGAACAACCCAAGCAATAAACATGATTATGAAAGCAATTGCAGAGAGAAGATGAAAAAAGAGACTCAATACAAAAAGAGCTACAATTGAAGAATATCATTTTGGGTTAAATTAATCCAAGTTTAGATGTAGAGCCCACTAAAATATTTTTTTATTCACAACCCTAACCGTAATATCATTCTGAGATGCCAACAAATCTAAGTTTTAAAATGGATGCCTGAAGTATAGATGCGAATTTAGAGTGATTCTACAACAAGTTAAAATGTTAGATTGTTTTTGTATATTTGGCCAAAATAGGATACTCTATTGCTACTAAAACATGAACCAGTAGTTACTTTTACTATTAATATTTAAGTGAAATATATAAATTCACCTATGAATTTTGTTATTTTAACCTTGTGGCGCCTTTAATTTTGATGGAGAACTATTATGCCTCTAAATTATAAATTTTCATAATATTGTGCATCTTTTATACGAATAACAATAGTTTTTAGTTTTAAATGTAAAATATTAATTTAATGAGTGGTTAAACAATTTAGAATAATAGTTTTTAGATTTTTAAATATATATATATATATATATATATAGTTTTTAATTGATCTAATTTTGTAATTTGAAGTGTTCAATAAAATGATTTTATAAGTTGAAGTGTTTAATAGATATAATTTTATAATTTGAATTGTTTAATGGGTCAAAATAAAAGTTAAGCATGCCACATAATTGAAGTAACAAAGTTCAATGATGAATTTATGTATTTGACCGTAATACTTATACATGTTTATTGAATCCCATTTTATGATTTTGTCTTTTGGGCCTTAAATAAAATGGACTTTATTATTTTAATTATCTTTATTAAGCTTAGTCCATAATTGATTAAAATTTTTTGGCAACTAATAGATTGTTATTATTTAATTAGTTAAATTAAAAATTATTCTTTAGAGATAAATATAACAAGTGGTTTAATAGAGCAACTTTAAGAAGTATGACTTTACATTCTATGAGTTATGGAAGAAGTACTTGGAGGAATGGAAGAAGTGGAGAGTTATCCTTTTTCTGAAGTGTAATAAGGAAGCAATAGAGTAGCACAAAAGGCGTTGAATAATCAATCAACAATCCCAACAGTCAATCAATCAGGCTCAACAAACTCAATCAACAATAGAGTCAGACTCTCAAGTTCAATATCAACTACAACCCAAACTATTTTCTTCCATACATTATCATTTCCTATGACCTACATTATGTCCAAAAACTTTTAATGTTTAAGGGAAGATGAATGGGCTTAAGCTCAAACAAAGGGTTAGAGTTGCCACCCAAATAATAACTTTGGGATAATGCAATACATCATTTGAATTTCTAGTAGAGAGTTCAATAGAGATGTCATTGTTAGCTTTCTTTCCAAGACATGTGACCCTATACTAAGTCAAAACCTTTAATATTTAAGTAAAGACGAATAGCCTCGAGCCCAAATGGAGAGTTGGAGTTGCCACTCAAATGAAAGTTTAAGATAATGTCACATGGCGTTTGGATTCCTAGTAGAGAGTCCAATAGAGCCATCATTGTGGGATTTCTATCTGAGAAATGTAACCCTACACTATATCCAAAACTTTTAATGTTTATGGCAAGATGAATGGGCTTGAGGCCCAAACGAAGAGTTGGAGTTGCCACCCAAATAAAATTCCAAGATAATGTTACATGGCATTTAGAATCTAATAGAGAGTTCAACTGACTTTATAGTAGATTTGAGAAAAGAAGTTAGGTATGAGGTATGACATTGACCTTATTATCTTTGATTTACCTAATTTTATATTAATTTTAAATTTTAAACACGTAATACTTGTGTGTTGCTTGGAAAACTTATTCTGTTTTTTGAATATGTTACATATAACATGGTATGCAATATTCATGTTGAACAATGGTAAAATTAATATCAAAGGCTAATAAAAATGAACTAATCATTTAACTAACACTTACAAAACAAACTAGTTAGAAAAGAACATTTATGTCTTTCTGATTTAACACAAATAATAAAGAAGTAAATAAAATTCAATAATTCATGAATTATGAATATTACAGTATTATTATCTATGAAATAGGAACTAGTTAATGGATATACTAGAATTGGGGGTGAACATTTGGTTAATCCGAACCAATTCAAGCTGAATATGACTGAACTATATAAATCTATATCCAATCCAAACCATATTTGATATAAAATAAAAAATAATCAAACTAAATAATATACGATTTTATTATAAAAAACCATAACCGTCCGAATAATCGAATTAGTATTTTTAGTTGGTTAATCAAATCGATTACGAAAAAATATTCAAATCTAAAATTTTTCAATATATGTGTTCATGTCACCAAATGTGCAATTTGTACTCTAAAAAGCAATTATATGCATATGCTTATAAATTTATAGACAATTGTATAGAATAAAATAATAAATAATAAAATAAATTAATTAATTCAATAAGTCTCAACTGTCCAAATAAAAATTTCAAAGGTAGTCATATCTAAATTCAATTCTTCAAATTATAATAATTAATATCATTAACTCAAAAGAAGAATTCATTAAACTTTCAGTTATAAAATTACAGTTAACAACCACTTAAATATAATATTCTTTGTCCATGATCTCAAAAGTTATACCATATTATTGTCATCTGTCATGGTCTGACTCCAACCACCAAAGAAATTGTCCGCTTTGGATGAAGCCAATTCCATCCCATACTAGATTGGCAAGATCTGCACGGTTTGTCCCGTAAATAAAATGAGAACTTCCTAGTGAGGCCACCCATCCTAGGATTTCCGTCAAGCGAGCACACTTAGCCCTGGAGTTCTTTCGACTCTCCAACCATTTCACCAAAAGACGCCTTTAATGATTAGTTTCCCCCCTTTTGATATATGATATGATTCATTCATGTATCCCACATTCCACTACCCTATCTAGCTTACTATCTTAGAAGTTAGCCGAGAGCTTTGCTCTACCCATCCTCTTAGCATTGCTTTGCTGGATCGGGATGTCACAAGCCTATTAGCTTCCTTGTGTTCGTCCTCAGACCATACATCTACTAGAGGGGGTTCGACTCTGATACCAAATTGTCATGCCTTGACTCCATCAACCAGAGGAATTGTTCGCTATGAATCAAACCAGCTCCATCCCATACTGGATTAGTAAGATCCTCACGGTTTGTCCCACAGATGAAATGAAAACTTTCTAGGAGGTCACTAATCCTAGGATTTCAATCAAGCGAGCACGCTTAGCCGTGGAGTTCTTCCAACTCTCCAACCATTCTATCAAAAGGCACCTCTGATGATTAGTTTTCCCCCTTTCGATGTATGATCCGATTCATTCTTGTGTTCGACATTCACTACCCTAGCTAGCCTGTCATCCTAAAACCTACCCAAGAGCTCTGCTATACCAACCCTTTTAGGATCGCTTTGTCGGGTCGGGATATTATATCACCAATCACAAAAAACTATATAAATATAGTTTGCATTTTTGGTTTTATTTTAATATGGGGTAAAAACACAATATTTTGAAAAGAAAATCTAAGATAAAATAAATATATATCTTGAGTATTAATTTGGTTAATTTGGATTAACCAAAGTTTTTTTCAAACTAACCACACTATAACTGAAAAACCAAATTAATATTTATAATTAACCAATTCAAACCAAAATTAATTTATTGGCAACCGAACCAAACTAAATTACTTGGTTCGATTTGAGTTTTTCGTTAAATCCGTGAGTTGCTCACCCCTAACTAGAATTGGAATTGCTAACCCTTTAGTTCTTTTTATTTGCTAATAGAATAATGAAATCATATTTTATGTTTTTGGTCCTCTCATCATTATAAATTCAAGTTTCTAATGCTAGCCCTCTCCAAAATGGAAAACAAGAAACTCCTTAGAGTCGTTTGAATTTTTTTTATAGTGACCCTTTATCTCTTTAGATTGAATGCTTTTCCTATCATCTCCACTCTTTTTTCCTTAAACTCATCCCCATTTTAAGCCCGTTGTCTGCACTTAAGACCCTCTTAAAACCAAGACTTTGATTGACTTGACAAATAGATGTAACAAAAATGATTTTTCTAAACTTAGAAAATGAAGTAAAAATGTGCATGTCCCTTTGGGAAGAGGGAGTATGCCCTTTGTTTAACTATTTTACATGCATGTGTTTAGGTTAAGGCCTAAGAGACCAAGGACACCACCCTATAAAGAGATAAGTTAAAAGTGCATGATCTTAATTGCACATAACATACGCCCTTACTTAGTCAAGACAAGGCATATGCTCTTTTGCCAGTTTTAACCTGTTTTCTCATTTAACCTTACTAATTACAAAAGCTCGAAAAGAAAACTCGCTTTGTAGGCCTTTTTGCCTAAAAAGCCTCTTTTTGCTGGGGCCCTTATGGGCTATAATAATTTTAAAGCAATTTAATAAATAGTAGAAATTAAGATTTATTATTGACAAAATGTCAAAAACTTTTAAATATTAAGAGAATATCATGTTTAGTCAAAATAAAACAATAAACCCCAAAATAAGCTTAATAAATTCACTTCACATTCAAACACACACACACACACACACAACATCATGCAAGTAACAAAATGAAGAAATAGGGAAGAAGAGAACTGAAGTAACAAAACAAAAACAAAATGAAAGGAAAAATAAAAACAAATAGAAAACTGAAGAATAAATAGAAAATAAAGTGATAAAATGAGAAATTAAGTAGCAAAATGAAAAACGGAAAACTAAACGAGCAGAAAAGCTAAGTATATATATATGTAATCTCTACTTCCATTTTCATAATTGAAGAAATAAACTTTTGAAAAACTATATTTTCTGATTCAACAGTAAATACGGTAATGTATATGGTATATATGGATATACAAAACCAACTATATATATAATTGTTAAACTCTTAGAATTTGAGATGGTGTAATTTATGCATTAGCTCATCTTTGGGGTGAATTTAGAATATATGTAGTGGAGTCCAAGTAATCCGTACATGATAAAGACTTCGAGTCCTAAATTATTTATTAATTGGAGTTGTTTTAGGAGTTTAATTATTTTATTAATTATATTTTATTATTATATGCTAACAGTAGTCCCCCTTCGATTATTTAATCATTTATGTCCAAATGCAATATTCGCAGGGTGTTTTCAAAAATTTTTATTTAGTTATCATGTATGTATATATTTTATTTATTTATTTGGGTTTTAAGTTATCTGTAATGATGGTGTAGGGTTTTTTTTTTGGCTGTTGCGGAACCCGAGGCATCAGGTTGGTTTGGGAGAGCATTCAAAGAGTTGCCTTATTTAATGAGGTGACTTTTTACATGCCTCGCGTAACCTATATAAGGGCCATTTTCATATTCATTTGCTACGCTTACAAAAACTTTCTTTTTAGAGCTGCTCTCTCTAGAATATACTTTCTCTCTCTAGTAAGTTTTTTTTCCCTTTGTTTTTTTATTTGTTTGAGGTTATGGATTCCTCTAGTGATGAGGATGTCCAAAGGCTATAATTTGACTGACAACCAGCTATGAGTCTAGGAAAATATGGAGAATCTGAGTTCATACCTCAAGGGCCAACTTAAGTTCCACTATTAAGCCTTCATATGTTGCACCATTATTTGTTGTGGAAAAACTCAGGTGTACTGTATACTCTACTTTTATCTTCCTTGGTCCCTGTAGAATTACTTTGACTACCGCTCCTAAATTTCCTAAAGCCCCATCTGTGTGAAGTTGCCAAATGTCACAGTTGAGGTTAGGTAATTTGACTTGTGGGTCATCCACCTCGACTTTACTAGAAAATTCAGCCATAAAATCAGCAAGTATTTATGGTTTCATTACTATGCGGAGCTCATATCTTATGCTAACTTGCGCAATCTGATTGTCCACTCTACTAATCTTTTGAAAGTTTTCGCTCGATGTAAGACTTCCTTCAAGGGGTGGTTAGTTCAGATGATCATAGTTTGGGATTGGAAGTAGTGATGCAAACGATTTGCTGACATTATGATGATGAATACTAGCTTTTCAATACACAAGTATTGTAGCTCGGCACCTCTGAGGACCTTACTTAGATAGTTAATAGGATACTGCTTACCTCTTTCTCCTTTAAGCAGAATGGAGGTGATAGAGCTTTTAGTAGCTGTTAGGTCTAAGTATAGAGGCTCATCCTTCTTAGGTTTGCTCAGGCTGGGGGTGGAGGACAAGAAGTCTTTAATTTATTCAAAGGTGAGCTAGCATTTGTTATACCACCTAAAACCTTTCACCTACTTCAAGGTTTGATAAAAAGGCATGCATCTTTTAGCTAAGAGGGGATAAATCATCCCAGGGCAGTTATTCGACCATTCAGCTGTTGTACCTCACGGGCATTTGTAGATGCTTGCATCACCAAAATTGCCTTTATTTTCTTAGGGCTCACCTTTATCTCTCTCTGTGATATCATAAAGCCCAGAAACTTTTTAGCTTTTACTCTGAATGTGCACTTTTTTGGGTTGAGCTTCATGCTGAACCTACTCAAGATTTCAAATGCTTCTTATAAGTTCCTGGGATGGTCAGCAGGTCAAATACTCTTTACTATCATGTCATCCACATAGACCTCTACAGTGCATTTGATCTGATCCTTGAAGATGCTGTTAACTAGCCTTTGATATGCTGCCCCTATGTTTTTTAATTCGAAAGGCATGACTTGATAACAATAAATGCCTCGATTGATGACAAAGCTAGTTTTCTCCTCATCCAATTCATTCATTCTTATCTGGTGATATCCAGCTGCTGCATTTATAAAAATATACACCTTATATCCGGCTGTTGAGTCTACCAGCTGATCGATGTTAGGCAGAGGGTAGGGGTCTTTAAGGTATGCCTTATTTAGATATGTAAAATCAATGCATAGCCTCCATTTTCCATTGGATTTAGGTACTAAGACTATGTTCGCCAACATTCTAGATAGTCCATCTCACTTATGAACCCTGCCTTCAAAAGTTTATCAACCTATGTAGCTATGGCTTGTTGCCTCTCCAAGCCATGATTTTGCTTCTTCTTCTTAACTAATTTAGAGCTTGGGTTAATACTAAGCTTGTGAGATACGATATTAGGGTTAATACCGACTATGTGCTCTTAGTCCAGGCGAAGTTGTGAACATGATCTTTCAAAATGACTTTAATGTCTTCTTACACTTTGCATGGTAGGTCAACTCCGTGCTTCCTTTCCTTCCTCCCATATGATTAGCTCACCCACTAGGATAGGACCTAGGTCATCTTTATGTCTAGGCATGTCAAAAGGAGGATGCACGGTTGGTTGGACAAATGCTTCTCCCTCTAGCATCCATATATCAGTAAGGCGAGAGGTAAGCCTTTCAGTGCTATCAAATATGCTTCTCTGGCTATCCTCTGATCTCTTTTTACATCCACGACTTCGCCCTTATCATAATAAAACTTTATAGTTAGGTACCTAATGCACGTGGTGGCCTCTAGCTCATATAAGGCTGGCCTACCCAGTATGGCGTTGTAAGGGAAGTGGACATCTGCCACCATGAACTCCAATTTTAACTTCCTTAATGAATCCTCAATTCTGACCTCCATGGTTTTGTCTATGGATCCAGATACTTGTAAGGGCTTTCCTGCCAAGCCAAAGGGTGGAGTTCGAATCGATTTGAGCCTTGCCTGCTCCAGATTCAGGGCTTTGAATACATTCATGGCCATCAAATTGATCGCACTATCTTCATCTACTAAGATTCTTTTCATTAGAAAGTTCTCTGAGATATCGTCCATTACTAAGGCATCAATATCCAGTGCATGTATGTGATCGGGATCAGCCCCTGAGAATGATATGAGTGGTCTAGGGTTCGATTTTATTGAGGTAGGATGGAATATATCTCTCTTGCTCTCCTCTTCCTTGCTAATTACTGTCACCACCAAACGAACCACTGAATATGGTATGGATAGTCCTGAAGGTTGATAGTCTCTGCTTGATTTACTTCTCTGTTCATGCTCTCATTGATCTTCCCCAAAAAATTGCTTTAGTTCGCCTCCCTGCACAAGGCGTTCTACTTCCCTTTTCAATTGCCAGCAGTTATAAGTTTTTTTGCCACATCCCTTTGAAGCTTACAATACTTACTCTTATCCTGATGGTTGAAAGCATCTTCCCTCATATTTTTAGGATGAAAGCATAGGATTTGGTTGCCTTATTCTCTCTAATCCATGATAAGATCTCTAAATATGGTCTGCTCACTGGGGTGAATCCTTTGTCTCTTGGGGGTTAGTTATCTCTTGTGTATAGAGTTTAGACAGAGTAGCTAGCACGTGGAGGTCGGATGGGTGATCTTCTATGGGGCAATCGTGTAACACCCGCCGCCTAATCCCGAAGAACCAGACGACGGATGCCACAATCGGTGCCGGAGCACCATCTTATGTCACTTATTAAAGCTAGATCACAAATTAAGAGTGGTTAAATTTCCATAAGGAGGCAAGTAATTTACATTTTGTTTTGTGTT
>CANUEP010054385.1:0-29179 GCA_947857235.1 Jatropha podagrica | reverse complement strand
CCTTAGCCTGGGATCCCCAGAACTAAGTCAGAGTGTGGAGGGAGAAGAGAAAGTTGCCGTCAACACGGGCTTACTGAAGTAGCAGTTTATAAAAAAGAAAAAGAGAAGAGTAGAAGAAGAAATTTATTTAATTACAAAATTTAAATTACAGAATTAAAATAAAACTCACAAGAACTTACAAGATTTATAGCTTCCAGTTTACAATTTTCTTACAACCTTGAGATTCTTACAACTTATGAACTAGAGAGAAAGTAGAGAGAAGTGGGAGAGTTTGCTTGTAATAAGCTGTGCCTTCACAATGAGGAGAGGCTCTCATTTTATAGAAAAATTTAGGAATCTTACTGTTTGCTTTTACTGTTGATGAACAGTACCTTGTCTGCCATCGAATCTTGCTTTTTACTGTGGGTGAACAGTGTCTTGTCTGCCACCGAATCTTGACCTCTACTGTTCTGAACAGTGCTTGGCCTTTACTATTTTGAATAGGAACTTGGCCTTTACTGTGGAAACAGGAGCTTGGCCTTTACTGTGGATGGAAAGTTTTACTGCCAAAATTTTTGAAGGAATGAGGTCCCTTCTGCCTTTTACAAAGACTCTGATTCAGAAGAATCTGACTCGACTGAGGAAGATAATTTGTCCTTCTTTTTATTTTTCCTTTTTATTTTTTCTTCTTTTTTCTCTTTTATTTTCTTTTCTTTTTTCTTTTTTATTTTCTTTTCTTTTTTCTTTTCCCTTGTCTTACTATCAATTTTTATTGGAGGGAAATCATTAGAACTATTGCTATCTTCACTAGACGAGATTGACTCCCTTGATGAAGATGAAATATACTGTTGTTTACCTTTATTGGTCTTCCTTGAAGAAGATTTATCAGAACCATGTTTACTGTGCTTACTGGGAGAAGGCTTAGGCTCAGAGGTAGTAGACAAATGTTGAAACATTTCTTGACAAATTAGTCTATATTCCTCTGGGGTTTTAGCAGCTGCCAAACGGGCCTGACATTGGGCCTTTTGGATACTAAATGTTGGGTTATCCGAAACAGCTAATGTATGGGCATAAGTTAAGGCTGGCTGATTTGGGCTTGATAATTTTTTATGGATCCACTGGATTATCTTTTGTTCAGTGGTAGAATTTTTAAATGATCCCCACCATTTTGTTTTATGTCTCTTTATTAAAATGGGGACTTGAGTGCCTGGACTGTGTTGGTAGTCCACATACCACTGGTAAACCCAGGGAGTGAAGAAAGCCATGCTATAAAACATCAAAGATGGTATATGAATTTCTGCTTGGTTTGGCTTATAGTGGGCTTTAAAGTAGTGATATAGAGATATGATCTCTTGGGGCATTATATCCTCTGAAAGTCCACGTTTATACCACCATTATTTAAACCAGTTAGGAATTTTAAAGTCAATTTTTATATTTTGATCAAAATACACCTACCACGAATGTGTAGCTGATGGGTTTTGTATATAAAAGATTTTTTCCCACGCCTCCTTATAATCAAAATAATTATAAGTTGGATGGTACTTATGCAGGGCTTTAAATTTTATTGGAGAATGCAATGAAGGTGCAGCCCAATTTCTTGGATGCAAAACCTTTTTTATCTGAAGAGATGAATATGAAATTACATCCTTATTTTTTAAATCATATGTATGTTTTACTTTTACTGAATCAGTATCAACTAACACATGATAATAATATGCATGTGGTTTTGAAAGATCAGATGGGTTATAATACCATCCCTCTGGATAATAATTTTTTAAAATCTGCCAGGGGCTTGTATCATTATAACCATCTTCTACCTCAATTTCAAAATCATGTATGCCTTTTAAAAACCATTTATGTACATGATGTTTATATTGGCAAATCCACAGCCATCAACGGATTTGATACGTCTTTACCGTCTACCGTTTGAGACGGACTAGCCATACCATGTACGGGTATGATCGCTTTAGGATTTATATACGTACCTGGGCTTTCTGCACCCTTAGCCTGGGATCCCCAGAACTAAGTCAGAGTGTAGAGGGAGAAGAGAAAGTTGCCGTCAACACGGGCTTACTGAAGTAGCAGTTTATAAAAAAGAAAAAGAGAAGAGTAGAAGAAGAAATTTATTTAATTACAAAATTAAAAATATATTATTAAATATACTTCTTTATTCATAAACTTTTGTTGATTCAAGCACTTATGTTAACAATTTGTTTTTAGATTTTTTTTTTTGTAAAAAAAAAAACTTTTAAATTTTTCAAAACCAATTTAATTATTTTAACTATTTGAGTAATTTTTATGATTTAAAGAAATAAGTTCATTTAAAATATATAAAATTTCAATTTTTATTCAATTAAAATATATTGTATTAATTTTTATAATTTTATCTATGTTGGACGTATTGCATGACCTTTATATTACAGTCATAATTATTAAAATATAATATAGAACATATATTTTTTAAACAAGTTATTTATAAACTTTTAATACTCTCAATTATTTTAATTTATAAATTTCTAGCTACTCAAAATTTAACCTATAGTTTAGAATTTTGAATCGTATTTCTATTAATATTTCTAAATCTCATACTATTTTTTCTTAGAAGAATCTCATACTATAGATTGGATTGAATGTTTTTTTAATTTTGTTTAATTGATAAATATATATAGATAATTAAATTTTTAAATTGGATTGAATGTTTTTTTAATTTTGTTTAATTGATAAATATATATAGATAATTAAATTTTTAAAATTTTAAAATTTTGCTCGTATTATTTTATTATGTCTAATTATGTTTTATTTTATTATATTATTATATAAATTATTGATAAAAATTTAATAATTTTAATAATTTATTATTATTTATTATTTTATTTTTTTGTTTACTATTATTGTATTATCTTCAATATTTTTCTTTTAAATGAATATTTGCAAGCATTCGAAAATTTTTATTTTTTTTATTATTTTAAATAATATATTTAGATAATTAAGATTTCAATTTTAAAGGGTATGGTTAAATTTTTTTTTAATTACAAATTGCACTCTAATTTATTTGGCAAAAAATAAGATAAAAATTATTATTTTTAAACATAATTAACATTTTATTTAATTCAAATCTTATCCTTTATATTAAGAAACATAATTTTATTAAGAAATTTTTTAAATGATTTCATGATTTTAATTGGATATAAAAATAAAACTAAAAATATTATTATTTAAGAATATTTAATTTAATTTATTAGATTAGTTTCTTATTTTACTGTTAAAGTGTGTTTATTTACTAAAAAAGATTATAGTGAAGGTTATTAATAAAACATGTAATTTAATTATTAAACGTAAAATAAAAGCTATATGATGATTTTTATAAATCATTTTGTTCCGTAAATAAAAAATAAAAGCAACTAGCATAAAATAAAAATTATATTAACCAGTATATTGAAGAAAATATAAATAACATATTTCTTATTTAAATTGCCATTTTAAAGGAATAAATAAAATATCAATTTTTTAATGAGATATTACAATTCAAAATATATGATTAAAAAAATATATTTTACTGTATATATAAAAACCACTATATTTATTGCAATTAAATAAAAATTTAT
The DNA here is from genome assembly GCA_947857235.1 of Jatropha podagrica. Taxonomy (NCBI): domain Eukaryota; kingdom Viridiplantae; phylum Streptophyta; class Magnoliopsida; order Malpighiales; family Euphorbiaceae; genus Jatropha; species Jatropha podagrica. Next base: position 25,595 of record CANUEP010054385.1, on the reverse strand, counting down.
ATTTTAATTATATAAATGAAAAACTAAATGAGTATAAAAACTCAATATATAAGTATGACTATAATGAAATGTGCATTGCATGTTACAAAAAGAACTGGTTGCAGTAAGAGTCTTAAATAAAATTATACTCCTAATAAAGGTAGAGTTACATGTTGAAACGACTTGTAGTTAGTTAGGTACCATGAACCCAACTGCCAGAAATGACAGGAGATCTAATTAGGTTCATTCTTCGAAATGACAGAAAATAGGGTGGTGCGTCATGAACCCAACTGCCAAAGATGTTACACTTAAATATGGTCTATGGGCTTCCCTTGGGCTTCATGGCCCATGTTCAAAAAAAAAAAAAAAAAAACTGAAGTTGTGCTATTACGGGATTAATGACAACTTCTAATGTTTTTTATTCATAACAATTTCTAATTTTAGTGATATCAAACAAAATTAAAATAATATATACAACTAAGGTACAATATCTACCTATACTATATATAAAAGTAAAATGAGGGGGTAATGGGATTCTCAATAATGCTCTTAATGAACTTGAAAAATGTTTCAAAATAATCTTATTGTTGACTAATTAAATTTTATTTCAAATACTGTGTTTCATAAATAATTAACGTTGACTATATATTAATAAATATATTTTATTTTTAATTATTTTAATATTATATAATAAGACTATACATGGAAATTAAAAATTCTTTTATTTACAATTTATGTTTTTAATTTTATTCAATTTAAGAGTTAAATTAAATATTAGAGCTAAATACATATTACATAATTCATGTATTTATTATATACATTATTGTGCACTCTTTAACTTAATAATGAAATAATTATTTTAATATTATATAATAAGACTATACATGGAAATTGAAAATTATTTTATTTACAATTTATGTTTTTAACTTTATTCAATTTAAGAGTTGAATTAAATATTAGAGCTAAATACATATTACATAATTCATGTATTTATTATATACATTATTTTGCACTCTTTAACTTAATAATGAAATAAATTTATAATCTATAATCTACATACAGATGAAAATAGATGAGAAAATTATGGTATTTCTTGAAGTAGTCTTAGTTTAATTTAGAATTCTTAAAATATCATTTTAATTACTTTTTTTATGCATTTGAATCAGAGAAAATAAGTCTGTATGCATTTAGTTCTATATTTAATGCCTTTTAATAGAAAAATGCATTCTATTTACACTTTTGAGTATACTTTTAGTTAGATTTTTTACGCATTTTTATTCGAGAAAATATGTATATGCATTCTCCATTTGATCTTGTAATATTATGTCCAATGAATTTTCTAATTAATAGTTGTTGGACCCATTTTGTAATTATTTTTGTAATTGGGCTTAGTATTATGGATTTGGGCTTGTATTGTATTTAATTGGGAACTTAATTAATATTGTTTTGGGAATAATTAATTGATTAATTAATTAATTAAAAAGAAAAAGATAAAAGACATGAGCTACAGTTGAGGAAAGGAAAGCACTCCTTAAGTGGTTATTGACACAAACAGAAGGTGGGGACCTAGGGAGCCAATGATGAAAATGTGTATCAGTGGATCCTTTTGTTAACTGCCTATGGAGCTTATAAATGGTGCAAGGGAACAAGATAGAAGCACCAACAAAATCAACCGATCTCCGACAAATTCAGTCAAACTCTCTAATGAGTCAATACAAGCAACCAAACTCTCTCTTTTTTTTTTGTAAGACCTATTTATTTATGTTTCCCATAATTATAAGCACAATTTTTAAGACAAGAAACCAATTTACATTTCAAGCAATCAAATTCAATTTACTTTTGAAGTAATCAAACTCTCTTTATAATTTACTCTGCTTAAATTTACTTTAATTGCACAACCAGTGAAGCTTTTACCGTGGATCCAAACCCATAACCTAGAATTCAGATCAAACGCACTTTAATTTTCGGTTAATGTACTTCACACACAAGGCACGCCCGCATTTTACAAACCAAGTTGTCAGCCAGCAGATTCATTGCTCTCTTTTAAAAATAGAACCAACAATCTTTAGTAGCATGCTTAGTGAGATACTTGTGTACATTCCATCTTTCACCTAAGTTTTGGGAGAACACCATGACTTGAAAAAATTGTTTTATTGTTGAAAAAGAAACCATTGTCGGGTCTCTGGATTTGGATGAGGGACCTATGAGAGTAGGCCTTGGAAGCCCTAAAAGAGAAGCATCTCCACATGAGATTGCAATTACCTTAGACAACCTTAATAAATGCTCAGGTAAAATGATTTACATTTTTTATGATGTCTCTAATTCTTCTAATATGAAAGCAATGTTGAAAGAACAGGGGCAAATGATGGCTCGATTGCTACAAACCAAAAATGTCTTCATGGAGAAGGTCATTGGAAAGAAGATTGATGTTGTAGACTCACTCCTCAATCAATTCCCTACTAACAAGTCTTCTGCTAAGGAGGAGAATGAATCTTTATCCAAGTGTACCAAAGAACTCGGGGGCAATCACCTTGAAGTCCCTTAAGGGACACTGACAATGGTCATGCTCTTGTTGAAGAGAGCTATCAACCACCATATCAGAGAGAGGAGCTAGTGCACTACCCATCAAAGGCATCACTCTAGATAGGTTGCCCCACTAATAGGCCTATAATGACTCCTGCCATTGTTTTAGGGACCACTAGTCCTATTACTAACCCAAGTGTCTATGAGACTGAGGCTTCTCATAATCACTCAGTTGTTGACAGGCACATGAGGAAGCCAAGGAACTAAAAGGTTTGCCTTCAATGTAGCTGCCCAGAATACATATACTAGTGTCACTACGGTTCCTCAATCAAAAATTAATCTTGTTCCTCAAGTTCTCCAAGTCACCATAGATGTTCTAATGGACACTATGCATGAGTTGTATGGGTCTGGCCTTAAATAGGTTGGCCGCCCAAAGTTTGTAAAGCCATATTCAGAAACAATTTAAAGAGAGAACCCTTATCCCAAGGGATATAGAATTTCATACTTCATATTATTCTCTAGAGAAGATGGACAATCGACCGTGGAGCATATAGCCAGATTCATCATCTAATGTGTAGAACTTTTCAATTTAGAGAATTTCGCTAAATATAAGTTGCGATTATTTTCTAACTCCTTGACAAGTATAGTTTTTACCTAGTATTCAACACTTTCGAGAAACTTAGTCAATTCATAGTATGAGATCGAGTGTCTCCTCCATACCTAATTCTTTAGAGTTGATCTAGAGGTTTGTGTGGCCGAGTTGTTCAACTTGACACAAAAAAAGTGGAGAGATGGATAACTCATTTATTGCAAGGTTTAAGAAGCTGAGGAACAGGTGTGATGTGTTCTTACTTGGACATGAGTTTGTCAAGATGGCTTAGAGAGACTTGGACTTCAAGCTAAGTAAGAAAATCCAAGGGATGGAGTTTAGAGATTTCTATAAGCTAGCAGCTAAGGTAGCAGAATATGAATAGTTGCCAAAAGAAGAATCACAATAGAAGAGGAGCTCAATAGGAACTTATTATCAAGAGCTTCATCAGGAAATGACTATGGCTGACTTCGTGAATTTAAGTTCCTATGTGTGTCCAAACATAGGTGCCTTAATAAAGACAACATCTTAGAACAAGAACTCCAATTCAGAGACTCAATTTACCTTTGATGTGTCTAAGATTAAGGTGATCTTTGATTTCTTACTAAAGGAAAAGTTTGTATCTCTCTCACCTAGTCATAAGCTGTCGAAGAAAAAGGAGATGAAGGGAAAGCATTATTGTAAGTACCATGATTCCTAGAATCATAATACTAATAGCTATCGGAGTTTTAGGAATGCTCTATAGGACCGAATTAGCAAAGGAATCTTAAGGTTCCCTGATAAAGAGCATATGTTGATTAATGAAGATTCTTTTCCACTTGTGGCATCCATCAATGTTATGGAAGTAGATCTAATGAGTATCATTGATCAGTTAAAGAAGTTGTAGATTCATCAGAAGTTCTCATAGACATATAATAAGTCACATCAACATTGATAGTAGAAGTTTCCAAAGGGAGCGGGTCCATCTGTTGATCGTCATTCTAAGAAAATTAAAGTGGTTAGATCTAATCCAAAGTTTCAAAGGAACCAATCAAGATTTGTTGTTCCTCCACCTATTGAACCAAGTAAGAAGTGGATGGTGGTGCAACATCAAAAGGTGCTTCAGCCTCTGACTTGAACTCATTAGAGGAAGTTGCAGAGGAAAAGAGTCTTAGAGAAGTGGTAGAAGGTAACTTTAACCAGTTCCAATTATGAAAATAAGAAAAGCAAGTTAGGTGTAAAGCCACAGATGATGATGTAGAATTCCAAGGAAGTTCTACAAAGAAAAAGAGTTCAAAAGGTAACTTTTCATTTAAATGTGTACCTTTTCCTTTTGGTTATGCAATTACAGGAATAGTCTTGCCACTAGAGTTCTAGAAGTTTCCAAGGGAGACAATTGTACCTTAAGATGAACCAGCTTCTGATAAACCAAAGATATTTAGTGGAGTGACTATTCAATGTTTCAAGCTTGGAGAACCAAAATGAGTAATGCTTAAGAAACTTGCAAAAAACATGACTCAAACATATTATGCCATCATATATAACTACACACGTTAAAGGAAAACTCATTTAAAGGTTTAGGGTTGACGTTGGATATAATGTCATTCAAAACACTTTTAGCTATTGGGAGGACAAAGGAAGACCATATACTAATATTTCAGTGTCAACTTTTATTAGTGATGTGTCAAAAACCATGGGGTTACTACCAATAGAGATTACTGTTAGTAATAAAACATCTTTGTCAGCTTTTTTTTATATTAGATCTACTGTTGATTATAAAGTGTTATTTGGAAAGGATAGGATTCATGCCAACTACTATGTACCATCCTCGTATCAGTTTTAGATATTTTAGAATGATGTGGAAGTTGTATGACTAGATTCTAAACCTTTTCAAGCTAACTCCAGTGCCCTGGAAGCACGGTTATATGATGTAGATTTCAGTCCCATCCACTATATCAGAAGGGAAAAGGACTCAAGCAGAAGCAATGGAAGTTGAAGATAATTTTTCTCTTGAGGAAGTTGGCACCTTGAATTAAACTGAGTATCTAGTTACTAAAACTTCAGAGGATTCTAATTCATCTCTTGATAGCTCTCTAGATATTTTTGAAATCAGTCCAACACTATCATTAGTTGTCGTGCCTTATAAAAGGTCGAGGAGGGAGCCTAATGTGATAGAGCTCCATGATTAAGAAATCATATACTAATGAGAAGGTCGCAACAGCTGCAACTACTATCTTCATATTTTATTTACAGTTAAGTTAGTGAGATAGAGGAGTAACTAAAGGTTAATGGAGCTGAAGTGATTTTCAAGGAAGAACATGACATTCTCACTGAAGTCCAAGATCTCTTGTTGGAAATCAAACTAAGAGCACCTAAGGATCCACGAGTTGCATATGTCAATAGCCTATCAAAAATTGAGCTAAAATAAAAGATCTTAGATGTTTATATTAACAATATCCTAGAGGAAACGCTTATTGGCTATCAAGTATTATAGGAGAGCTGCGCAAGAGAAATGTCAATGGTCTTTACCTCAAGGAGTACTATCACACCAGGTGAAAAATGAAGTATCATTAGTAATGAATGCCATGGGGCTAATCCCACGACCCCATGAAGAAGGTCACCTGTAGCAAGTAATGTAACAATTATAGACAGGTGAAATAGTTGATCCTATGATAATCATGAATAAAGTGAAAGGCCTACTGGTTGTTTCCTTCATAAATGTGTAAATGCCGATCCACTGCTTTAAATATTCAAATCCTAAAAAAAAAAAAAAAGCAAATATTCAAAAAAAAAAGCCAATTGAGGTTCATATCTTGAAACTAGTGTTAGGTCCAAGGTGCTATGAAGTAGTAGAGGAGTATGTCACATGGCTCTCTATCCAAGCTTGTATCTCAGAGCAAGCAATAGATCCAATAAAAATAAGCAAGTGCGATAGAGAACATAACTGTGGAGACGACACAGATGGAACATCTAAATTGTAACTAGTGAGAAAAGGAGACTGCTAACGTATGAGCCAACAAAGTCGCCTCAATTTAGAAAATACATATAGAAATAGCTGATAGAGAGGATGATAAACTAGTCGTAAATGTCCCTTAAGAGCCCAGCAAAAAGAAAGGTGCAAAATTTAGCAGAGGAACTTACTTGAAGAGTTGGTGCATTGGCAAGGCACTACCCAAGGTAGCTAATAAAGCGTAAGGAGTGGAACCTATTATTGAAAAATTAAAGGTACACAATTTATATTCCATCTCAAAGGAACTAATTCTTTTCATTAGTCAAAGTAGGAAAATATGTTCACTATAGCCAAAATCTAAAAAAATGGTTGCCAATATAATTGGTATAAAAAATTTAGTGTCTCCAAAATAATTTTTTATTGGTTGCTATGATTCTTCCAAAATTAATCAGAGACAAAATACAGGAACCAAACCATAATTCCCATTTTACAAATTTACTGCCATATAAAAAAATACCCATATGTATATATATATATATAAAGAAAAGATTTGAGAATACTTTTTGCAGGGATGACAATCAAAGTCATGATCATTATCAAGGTAAAATCATCAAGGTCGGTGATAGGAAGTTATTACTTGTTTTGGTTCTTGTGGTGTTAACGATGGAGATAGAATGATGTTCATTTTGTATACAGTGTGTGAAAAAAAAAAGTGTTCGTTGACAGCATGAATGTTGGGAAAGAGAGCTAAATACAATGTTGGGGTTACTTATTTATTTGTTTGGGGTTGTTTTTTTGGGTAAGATTTTCAAAATGCGCTAACATATTAAGCATGGTCTATTAGGCAAACTTAATATGGGGGGCAATTGTTTAACCCATTTTGTGATTTTTTTGGAATTGAGTTTAGTATTATGGATTTAAGCTTGTATTATATTAATTGGGGCCTTAATTAATATTGTTTTGAGGTAAATAATTGATTAATTAATTTTATTAATTAAAATAAAGAGATAAAAGGCGTGAGTTGCAGTTGAGGAAAAGGAAAGCACTCCTCAAGCGATTGTTATGCATAAAGAAGGTGAGGACCTAGGGAGCCAATGACGAAAACGTGTGTTAGTGGATCATTTTGGTAACTACCTGTGGAGCTTATAAACGGAGCAAGGGAACAAGGTAGGAAGCACCAAAAACCAACCAATTCTCCAAAAAATTCAACCAAACTCTCCAACAAGTCAGTCAATTTAATTTCAAAAGCCTTGTTTTTATTTTTTCTAAACACTATTTATTTACGTTTTCCGTGTTTACAAGCATACTTTTCAATACAAGCAAGCAATTTACACTTCAAGCAATCAAATCCAATTTACTTTTGAAGTAATCAAGATCTCTTTATAATTTTCTCTATTTCTATTTATTTTAATTGTACAACCGGTGAAGCATTTACCGTAGATCTAAATACACAACCTAGAAATTGGATCAAGCACATTTAATTTTCAATTGTGTACTTCACTTGACACACTAGCATTTCACAAACCAAGCTGTTAGCCAACGGATTCACTGCTCTCTTCTAAAAAAAGAACCAATAATAGTTTTTTATTTTTTTTTATCATATATTCTCATGTTATATTATTTTTTAGAGGTAAATCGAAAAGGTTAATTCAACTATTGAAAATGGAACTTAAATTTTATTAATTTATTATGTTCTAAATTTTTAAAATTAATTAAACACTTTATTATTAGACTATATTAGTTAATCACAATGCAAACACTTTATTATTAGACTATTTTAGTTAATCACAATGAAATTAAGATGAATTTATTTTAAATATATTATTTCTCTTTTATTTTTTTGGAGGACGGTGTACACTTATTTATCATTTACATATTATTATATTTTAAAACTTTTTAAATTTAACAAAGCAATGAAAGTATAAAATTATAGTATTTGACTAATATAAAAAACAGGGGGTTTTCTTTTTTCAGTTTAATGAAATCTTTTTGAAAAATAGGCTATAAATGTTTGAATTGCTATTATTTTTATTTTTAATTTTCTATATTAAAAATAAAATAAAGAGAAAATTCAAGAGGTCTATTTTTATTTAATATTTTATTCTTTTATTTTTGAAATTTATAGAATTTTATTTAATTTTTCTATGATCTAATTGGATATATTTTTTAAAATATTTTTTAAATAGATATAAAGGTAATTAGACTTTTATTATTTTTTTCAAATATTTTTTATATATGACATCGTAATGTTTGAATTTAATATCATTTATATCTTCTTTAAATTTGATAGAGTATATTATGTTACTAATGTTGTTGTTTATAACTTTACATATTGATTGTCATGTGGAGTTGAGAACCCTATGCAATTTATTTTTAGATTTTGTGCAAAGATATGGTCTGAAATATCACATGCTTTTGATAAAATTTCAACTTAACTTCATTCGATGAAAATAATTGATGTGGAGATCAAAATCATATATTATATTTTGGCTATGCAAAGTAAATATTGATTTATTAGATTAATGATATAGCATCGTCAAATTATAAAATATTTTACAGCATGATAAATATAAATTTGCAGTGATTTATATAATTAATTAATAATAAAATTATATTCTTTTTTTTATTGAATGGAAAAACAAAAACATTATTTTTTTTAATTAGATACTACAGTATAAGACATGTTACAAAATTTCGTTGTATATATAAAGTGCAACATTAATTAACCATTGTATATATGAATAATAAAATTAAATGAGTATATAACGAGTAAAATGTAAAATGCCCTTGAATTAAGAAATTTAGTTAACTAAAATTTTCTCTCTAAAATGCTTTTTTTATCTTCATTAATTATAGAAATAATAGAGGACACAAAAGTCAGTCCTAATAAGTCCATTTATTGTCTGCTTGCATTTTTTGTCATCACTTCGAATCTTCTTTATTAACCTTATCATACTTTATTAGAATGTGGACGTTTTACATAATATGTGTCCAAAAATTTAAAAATTTTAAAGCCAAATTTTGAACTTATTCATTGAAAGCTAAAAATTTTTAAAGTTTTCGCCGAAAATAAAGGAGCAAAGACTTAAATTTTGGCTCTAACTTGTTTAAATTTGAGTAGTTTCTCAATTCAAATTCAAAATTAAAAGAAAATTTTAGTTTCTCCAAATTTAAATAAAATTCAGAAAGTAGTGCCAAATACAATATGTTGGAGTCAAAATGAAATAGAATTTAGACAACTTCACATTTTGAAAAGTGCACAACTAATAATAATAAGGCCACAAAGTGAGTTATAAAAGAGTAAAATTATTATAAGGATTTGAAAAAAAATGCAAAAATAATAATAATGAAGCCACGAAAGGACTTACAGAAGTGTACAACTAATAATAAGAAGGCTCAAAGTGGCTTACAAAATAATTGTTACCTAACATAGAAAACAATAACTATTGAAAACATGCACAACTAATAATAAGAAGACCACAAGATGACTTACAATAGTTTATAACTACTATTAACAAGGATTTGAAAAAAAAAATACAACTATAATAAGGATTTGAAAAAAAAAAATTACTGTATTTTTAATAGTGTATGATTAATAAGAGAATAATTTCTAACCAAACTCTAATTTTTCCTTTTTTTAATAATCAAAACACACATGCATTTTTAAAGATAAGGCATGACCATTTTCAAAACTTAACTGAGCATAACATGTATTCTTTCTCGACGTCAATAATTGTAGGCAGACTTATAATGACAAAACTGAAATTATATTCATCAAACATACAAATAAGGGTTAAATTTGTATTTATATTATTTTGACTTTTAATAAGAAAATTTTAATTTTGTGGTAAAAACGACCGATGTTACTATAAGAAAAAATAAAAAAGTGAGTCGATAACTTATTTTTTGAAATACGCGTATATTAAACGTCGAGAATATTTATGTTTGTCATTTTCTTTGATCGTTGAGTTTTAATCTTAAAACAAATACATACACTCTAAGCATATTTTAATCATTTTAACTTGGCTTGCATATCAAAATTGCTATTTAAAATAAAATTCTCTAGATAAAAAATATACTCAAAAAGGAAATTTTTTCTAAATAAAGAAAATAGATGGAGTACTAAATAAGGGAATAGAGAATGGTAATTTAATTTCATATTCTCGTTTAACCTACTAAACACGTCTTAAAAATTTTATTTGATTTTCGTTTTATAAAATTGAAAATTTTAACAATTAAGAACTCAACAAAATTATTAAAAAAAAGTTAAAATAGAAAAATTAAACCCAATTAATTCGATTCGATTGAGTTTGGTTATATAAAATCAATTTACATCACATTTTTAATATGCTGGTATTGAACCCATCACTCACGCACCCATGGATCAGGTTTTCCAATTTGTCTGAATGAGTGACGTGTTTCCTATGAACATGAAAAGGGCCAAAAAATGAGCACTGATTATCAAAATGGTGCTTCTTATCTTACATTATGAAATGAACCAAAAAAGAAAAAGAAAAAGTTAATGTGGTTGTGGCAATTTCTCATAACATTGAATGGTAGTGCGGTAGGTTAAATCTTTACCTTTTGGCCGTTGAAGCAGTCAAAACGCGGCGTTGGACATGCGTCCATTCGACTTTCCAAAAAGGAAAGAAATTATAAGACACGTTTCAGATGTCTACTGTGTCGGATACGTGTCGCCAAAATAACGGCCAAGCTCTCTGGCGGCAGTTTTTAGCAGTTGAGATGTTACGCCAAAAGTCTCCCGACTCAAAGGTTGAAAGACGTTGACAGCCCCTATGGCATGAAAATTTAGTTCTTTCCAATTCTCTTTCATGACAAGGCGGATAAGAAAGATAATTCTTTTCTTTACTTTTCTTGTTTTCTTTTCTTCTTCTACCTTTTTTTTTTTAACCATATCACAACACTCAATCAAAACTTTGCACAGACCTAATTACCCTTAAATTGTTTAATAATAATTTTTATCTATTAAATATATATTTACTAGTATAATTATTATAGCAATAATTTTCACATTTTTAATTTCTTTTTGAGAAATATAATATTTTTAACTATTTAATAATTATTTAATTGATTTAATAAAAAATTTAAGGGTTAAATTTATGTATTGGCTAACGAAGGGACTGGCTTGAACTTGAACCATTCATGCTATTAGCATGATGACATACCAGTGAAATTAGAGCCCATGCCTGATAATTAAAAGAATTACAATCAATTATTAATTAGAATTTGAATTATTGATTTAATATTATATTATTTTTATAATTTTATAGTAAAAATATTAATAAAAACTAAGTGCCCGTTTATTTTTATAGTAGGTTTCTCTTTTTTTTTTGAAAAAACAAAAAAAATTACAGTTTTTTCATTTATTGTAACAAATTAATTATTTGGCTCGATTACTGCAGGTCTTACATATTGGGGCGACTCTTCCAGCATTGTAATTTTTATAGCCAAAACTTGAACTCGGATTTTCACTTAAGCAAAAAGAAATTTCAACAACTCCATTTTTGATAAAAAAATTTCTATTTTAACTCTCAATGTATAAATAAATTATTTATTTTAATAAGAAATAGAGTGCCTTAAAAAGAACAGCAAAACAACAACTAGACATTAAAATTTTCAAAATAGTTATAATCCAATATATGACTGTTGGATTATATAATAGCAAGAACAAACAAAGTACGTAAAAAAAAATTAAAAAAAAAAAAAAAAAAACAATGAAGGTTTTCAATCAACAGGGAAGACTGTGAAAGTCTATATCAGACAGTTACAGCAAAGTGCGAATAAGAAAATGAAAAAGACGAGAATAAGTAGAAGAGGAAAAGCGGCACTCTACTTGCTACGTAGGAAGTTTCCATGGGTTTGAAGTGTACCGTTAATAGCTCATAAGTGCTGGCCACGTGTCTAGTTAAAAATAAATAAAGCTCAACTATTAGTCGATCAACGAGTGATGAGGAATATCCCAAAACTAGCGGGTACCATCCAGTGTCCAAGATAAGCGACAAGTCTGAGTGGAACTTTATTTAGCTGACGCCTAGTCCATTTAACCATGAATTGCCACGTGGAAGTAGAATCATGCTTGATGTGCCAATGCAATTTGTTTGCGATTTTTTGTAAAATTCGTTTTTCTTTTTCTTTTTTGTTTTTTACGCGACCCGTCAACGAATTTTTTAAAAATTAAAAGAAATATTTTTGTATATAAAAATCAAAAACATAAAATAAAATTATTATTACTTGCGAAGAGATATGTAATATTATCAAAATCATAACATTAGACAAAAAAAACAATGTCAAATTTAAGATCCCATTAATTTTCTTTTATGTATATTTATACTATAGATAAACGTGAAAATAGAAGGGAAAAATAAGATTTTCTATGACATCTTTAATGAAAATTTGGATATCTTAAAATAATTTTATTTATTATCAATTAAAAAATTATATTTTATTACTTGATTGAATATATTTATAAAAATTAATTTTTAAGCCAATTATATATAATTTGATTGTCCTTTCACTCATGTGAGGAGTAAAAGATATCGAGTTTGAATCCTTTCAATTATAAGTATTTTTACCAATTTAGTAAATGGAGCGTTACTCTTTATTGTATACCCGGCAGTATTATTTCGAACATTAGACCTCCTAGTGCATAAAAAATATATTTTTTAAATAAATAAATAAATATATATATATATATATATATATATATATATATATATATATATAATTAAGCATTTCAAAATTTTAAGTTTTATCCTTATTAAATTTATTTTTTTAATAAAATATATATATATATGATAACTAGACATTTGAAAATTACTTTATATTTTATTTATTAAATATTAAATTCTTTAAGATACAGATAAAAAAAAGGAGAAAATGCATTCTTTTTATTAATATTCTTTTTTCATTTGTATGATTTAATTGAATATTTTTTAAATAAAATATATAATATTTTATTTAAGAGAGATAAAAAAAATATTTTTTATTAATTTCCTTTGTTTATAAGATTTGATTGGTATATATTTTTTTTAAAGTAAATTTTCAAATTTAATTTACATAATGGAATCTGAGATTGATATAGAATTGAAAATTTTAAATTAAATAAAACATATAATATTTTATTGACATATTATATATCTATGAAAATTTTAAATTAAATAAAATATATAATATTTTATTGACATATTATATATCTATATACGTTAAAACGTTATTTTTTTTATTTGTATCAGTTGAATTTTGAAAGAGTTTTATTTTTAATAATAATATTTTATTTTTTTATTATTGAATAATTTGTAATTATTTTAATTGAAAATTTACATTTTTTTCAATAAATAGATGACTTATTAATATTTTTAATTGTTATGATATTTTTTTCTCTTTTATCATAAATTTATTTGATTTTGAAAAAAAAACTAAAACTATCAGATAAAGAAATATATGCATATATATATATTGGGTAAATAATAATACAACTGTAGCAAAAAATGATTTATATTATTAATTCAAATTATCTTTTCATTTCTCTCTTTTATCTAGCAGTAAAAAAAAATTATTATTATTATTTTTTATTATAGTTGTGTATAAATATTGATTTGGGGTTGAAGATAGGGGATTAGAGACTAACTGATGATTTAATTTTTTTTGTGGACGCTTATTAAAATTTTAAAAATTTACATTTATAAATTAAAAATTAAATGATTAGATCTGAAGATTATTTTGAATTTTATTAGAAGACTACTTCATTATATAAAAATAAAATTAAATATATAAAAACTAGCATTATAAATAGTTCATGCAATAAAATTTGATATAAATTAATCATTTGTCTTTTAATCTAAAAAAAAAATTTATATTTTAATATTGTATAATTAAAGAAATAAATATAATCAACGTTCACATTATGCAAAATACAAGCACGAATAAATTTATGGATTCGGCTTTTGTCACTTCCCTAATTGAAACCACTAAGACTTGACCATATATATTCATAATAACAGAAGTGATACGCATCCAATAGGATGATAGATAGGGAGAGAGAGAGGGAGCCGTTGGAAACCAACAATAATTTTTTTCTCGTTTTTCTAGCCAAATCACCGCTCTTGTTCTGAATACGTATAGATACGTAAAGATGGCATGCCTACACACACATATATATGTTACAGGGACGGACCTAAGCCTATGATAGGAGGGGCCCTGACAGCTTAATTTTTTTTTTTTAAATTTTAATTTTATTCTTATATTTTACCCCCTTTCAAAATAGTTGACTTGTTACCGCATATTCTCTATACTCAAGGAAGAAGCTAGTAAAAAAGAAAACAAAATCTTTTCAATTTTCAAGCTGTCGCTGGTCTTTCTTTGCTTTGTTTTTGTATTTGTTTTACCCATACCTAGCAATTCAATTCTATAAACAATTTCTTGGATTCAGGTAATTAATTATAAATTTATGATTTCAATAATAATTGATTGTATATTTATATTATTTTCTTTATTTTTGCAGTATTTATTAGCATAATTTATTTGTACTTTATTTAAATTCCCGCGATTTGTTCTTTTTGAGGGAAAAAAAAAAAAGAAAAATTTGATTATAGATTGCAACCACACAAATTCTGCACTTTAAGTACACTGTTTGGGTAGGAAGATTGAGACAATTGATGAGGGTAGACCTTGTTCTTTTAGAGAAGATGATAATAATGATGGTGTGGCTAGTTCGTATCCTAAAAATAGAGTCATGATGTTAGATGAAAAGAAAAATTCAATTTACTCTTAAAATAAAAAAAAAATTAAATCAAATTCTCTTATTTATTTTATGATTCAGTTTTATTTATATCAAATTGGAATCAATATACTGTTTAAACATCTAAATTATAAGTTAGCCCAATGAAACATATGAATCAATTTTCTGATTATGTGCCAAACGAAATTTATTTCTTTAGAATTGACTCAATTCACTACTAAACCTTTTCAATAAACATATGCTTAATAATAATTGGGAATGAACATATGTGTAAGCCATAAATAATTATTTTCCTGTAGCCAGGCTAGATTTACTTATTGGAAGGTACATATTTTAATTTATCATTATTAAGACTAATCAGAAGTGATAATCATGAGAATAAAATATGATAATACAAATTAGAAAAATAAGCTTGGAATATAAATAGATAGATTAAATTATTAGTTAACTAAATATCATTTATTTAAATTGCATGATTTATTTTTTTTGTTTAGTTTAGTTTTCCATTGTTTTTTTTTTTACAATTATTTTATAAAATAAGTTTGACCGACTAATTCACATTATTTTTTATAGGTTCCTTATCGAGTAAGTATAACCAATTTAAAATTGCATGTGGCTAACTTTTTACTTGTGCAATTTAAAGCATGTATACTAGTGAGTCTGGATGGTGGGTCTTAGAAGACTTGGGTGGCAGTATATTAATGTAAATATTATTAAATTAATTTTACTTTAATAGTTTTTAAGATTATTTATTTCTCTATTGTTTAAAGTTATTACTACTTTACCGTAATAGGTTGAATTTTTATATTAATTAACAATATGCGCGCGCGCGCGTACACACACATACACATATATATATATATACAGTAATTTCTTCACTATTCACTATTTTCTTTCCAATCCTACTAGAGGTAAAGGAGTTAGAAGAGATTGAGAGATTTCTATTGAGGATACTCATAGTTTCTCAGCAATACTTAGCTCGAGTGCTACTCCAGTAATAGCAAGCTGACCAACGGTTTTACTGCCTCTCTAGGACTTAAAATCGGGACCACTCACCCTTGTTGAAACCCTCACATTAGAGCCAAAAAGAACTAAAAAGGATAGGAGTAATTCCAATAAACAATCACTCTATCCCCACTGGACTCTGATACTAAAGAGGAGGAATGATCAAAGGGGATAGAAATAGAGAAGACAATTAATATTAAAGAGATAGAGAAGAGAATTAATTAAAGAAAATAACTAAAGGCAAGAAGAGAAAAGTAACTGAAAATAAAGTAACTAAAGCAATAACAAATAATTAATTAAAAGAAATAACATAAATAACAGAAAATAAATTAATTAAAAGAAATAAATAACATAAATGTAGAGGACCAGATAACTGAAAAGATTAACAGTAAATTAAATGACCATATAACTAGAAGATAACATGAAAATAAAATAAAGATCCAGTTAACTGGATATCAAATCAAAAGACTAGATAACTGAAAGATAAATAGTAAAATAAATAAAACGAATAACAGGAACTGGATAAGGACCAATTTTATGAACAATTGGTATAGTAGAAGAAAATAAAAAAATAATAACTTAAGTATAAATAATATGGACCAGTAAGAATTGGAGTAATGGATAGATAAAGACTAAATAAAAGAAAAATAAATAATAAATAATAACTAAATAAACATGAAGAATAAAGGAAGAACAAGCTAGAACTAAGTAAACATAAATAATAAAGGAAGAACAAGTTAGAACTTAATAAACATAAATGAAAGATGGGGAAGAACACTTATATAAATTACTTGAGGAACTTAGTACAAAGCCCAAGTTTGGTTACAAGTTCTACTTAATTACTACAACTTCTAATGATTATAAACTTCTACTATTACAAGCACTTAGTACATGATAATAATATCTAAGAGAAGGTAGGAGAGGAATATGGTAGAAGGAGAAGGATAAGAAGGAAGGATGAGAGGGAAGCGGAGAAGGTTGTAGAGGGAGATGTGTTTGAGAGGTTGTATTGGACGTAGGAGGTAGAAGTGTAGGAGGAGTAGAGTGTTGTGGAGAGAGAGGAGAAGAGATGTGTTTGATGTGTATAATTGTTGTGTGAAAAATTGTGTAACATTTTTGTAATACTTGTGTGTTGGGAAAGAGTAATGAGTTGCCTTTTATAGGAAATTTTTTGGGCAAGGTTCCTATTTTGGGCATGAGTGTTTACTATTTGGGCAAGTGTAATAAGTAGGGAATATGTGAGTTTCACTTATGAGTGAAGATGAATATTATGAGGGAGCATGTGGGTCCCATCCATTTATGAGTGGAGGGGGATATTAGTTTGTGGTGAGGATTTTTCCTTCATGTCTGCTCTTTGGCATTGGTAATGTTCTTCAGTCTTCTAGTTGAACTGTCTTCTGAGTCTACTACTTGCTGAAAATCTATCTAATTTTTTTTTATTGATACCAAAGTATACTCATAGATTTTTCATCGTTACCTCTTGTGATGCCTTTCTTGAGTTCTTCTTCATACTCTATTCTGTAAAACTGAATTAGTTCTGTGAAATATGAATTAGATCGAAAATGTATCTCTATAGATATTTGTATCTTTTTGGTACCATAGATCTTGCAATAAGAATATTCAGCAATTAATTTTATTGGTCTGACAAAATAAAAATCATCCTAATCAAAATTTCTTGTAAAGACCCTAGATCACCAATATCTTATTTGCTCTAAGAAGGCAATTATTATGACAAGGCCATGGAAGGTAATCCGCTTTTGGACTAGGATATCCATTTTTGTCGTTACTAATATTTTGTGTTGAGCCGGATAATTGAGTCCATTAATCCATTTAGGAGCTTTTATATCAACCATGACCTGGACATATTTTTCAAAATTGAAACACTTTTTGACAGTTGTTTGTAATTTTCTTCCAAAACTATCGGCTTGATATGGTCTTGTGAAAAAAAATTGGTGAAGATATCTGTAATTTAACAATGTGTGAGGTGTTATTAGGATTTCACCAATTTCTTTATTCACAATTGTTATTGGTTTTAAAATAGAGAGGTTGAGACAAACCCTATAAATGCTGTACGTCAGATGGTACTTGCAAAA
Source organism: Jatropha podagrica (assembly GCA_947857235.1). Lineage (NCBI taxonomy): Eukaryota > Viridiplantae > Streptophyta > Magnoliopsida > Malpighiales > Euphorbiaceae > Jatropha > Jatropha podagrica. Next base: position 7,719 of record CANUEP010054385.1, on the reverse strand, counting down.
GGAGGGAATTGACAGTCAAATTCGCCTTTTGGGCAGATTCTGTATTTTTCACCGTAATGGGTTTCCCATGTCCAATATAATCCTAAAATAAAAACCTTATGTACAACACATTCTTGGAGAAAATTTAGAATATATTTCTGCCTTTGCATGGAACTTTCATCAATCCTTTTGCAGATTTCATTTTTGATGTATAGAGGGAATTTTTCAAAATAAGCTTGACTGAAAAATAAAATTCTTGCTTTTCTTCTTCTAGTGCTTTATTAGTCAACTTTTTTAAAGGAATTCCTTTTGTTAACAGGCAGAAAAAATCTATCAAATTTTTCTCTTTAGCTAGTGGGGCCAAAGGTGCAATCAATTTTCCTTCCCTAACCAGTGGGTTAGGTGTTGTCTTTTCTCTTCTACCAGTGGGGTAGAAAGAATTTTGATTTTCTTCATGAATCTATTGACAAAGAGATGTAAAATTTTTTACCATTATTTTGCAATTGTTATAATATTCTGGCTAGTTAGAATTTTATATCTGGCTACTTCAATGTTTTCCTCTGCTATATTGTTTATTGTAAGAGACAATTTGAGCTTTAAAAATCTGGCTAAAATAATATGATAATGTATTTAAATTGGCTAATGTTCTGCTATAGTCCCCTTGTGCATTCTAGATGTTGTCTAACATGCATTATTGGGTATCATCTATCTAACTACTAGGAAGAACTTTAAATGATAAATTTGTTCCTTTTAGGAAAACCGGCAAAGTGACCGAATCAAATTTTTTTATTTTTCTATCCATCTTGAAAATTGAAAAGAAAAAGTTAGTAAACAGAAATGAAATAAAACTAAACATGAATGGAATGGGCTTTCAAAACATCTAAATTTTGTAATTTTGCCTTTTTTACAAATGAAAAAATGAGTTTAGTGTTATTGACAATGGAAGAAATGAAAGCATGATCAACTTGATAGGTAGTAACAATGTTAATAAATGAAATTTCTAAAATGGCTTTATATGAAATGTCTTTAAAAATAAGAAATGTGATTTTTATATGAACACCATTATTAAGGACAGAGGCTTTAGATTTATGCTTAATTGTTAGAGCAGCATTATTTGTAGTTCTAAAACCATCACTTATTATTTCAAGAAAATTTTGCGGCGCTATTCCTGCTTTAATGCAATTAAGGTCTGATCTAGTATAAAAAAGTGTAATAGTGTCAACCTAGAAATTATCTTGAAAACTCAATGTTATTTTGATCAAATATTGATCAAATATTTCTGCGAAGTTATTTATTTCAAAATACAAATGAAGTCTTCAGAAAGATTATGAGATGCCTGCAATAATGGGTTTTCATCATGTGCAGAATTCTAATTGGGGAAAGCAGGATGACTCAAAAGAAGAAATTGAAGGGTTTATGAATCTTTTTTCTGCTTAATTTTGATCTGTTGGAGTTCCTGCTTAATTATCTAAATGTCCTCTTATAATCTTGAAAGTGTAAGATTGCTTGATTTAGATCCCTCTTGTCAAAATTTCAGTGAGACTATAATGGCAATATCTAATAGAAGGTGTGGGTGGAGGAGATTATTCAAGAGATTGTTAGAGTTTAAGGAGGTATTCTATTTGAATTTCAGGATCTTGTATATGATTGATGATATCAATGATAAATTTTTTATCTTTAGTGAGAACATTTATTCCTTTCTCTAGTTCAGATCACTACTAGAAAAGTGTTAATTTAGAATCAAATTGTTGAAACAGATAAAAATTCTGTTTCTAAAATAAAGATTTAGAGACGAGCTAGAGATTGACAAAGCGGGTGGTTTCCTTTGACTTAAATTTTCAAATGTTGGAGATGAAATTAGAGATAAATTTATTTGATTCTAAATTAGAAATAGAATAGTGACAAATTCACCATAATTAATTTTAGATACAAATAATATATAACTAATCTGTCACCAATTAAAGTTTTTATAAACGGATTTTAGCGATGGTTAGATTTATATCTCTAACTAGTCATGTATCCGCGCTTTGTGCGGATATTCAATTTTTATTATTTAAATATCAATAATATTATTAATTTAATTAATTATTATAAAGGAATTTGAATATTTGCTATTTTAAATTATCATATTAATTTTAATAATAATTGAAAATTAAAATATCATTAATATCTGCTCCATTAATATCTAATTTAAAAAATTAGATTATAAAAATAATAAATAAATAAAATTAAAAGCCAAAATAGATATTGATAAAAAAGTAATTACTTTGAATAATATAGAAACATAAAAATATATTTAATATTTTTTTATTTTCATTATAATTCTATAGATATTTAAAATAACATTAAAGATATTTATTGATTTCTTTAATTATTAAAAACTTAAAACGTTTATTACTTGTTAAAAAAAGAAGTTGAAACAATTATAAAATATTCATGACACTGTTATTTTTTAATTATTTAAATTATAAAATATTATTAATGATATTAACTTGTAATACCCCGAAATTTTTATTTTAAAATAATTTTTATTTAAATTTAATCATTAAATTATGAGCCAATAATATTATGCCATGTAATATTATCGGGATCGAAAACTATTTTGGTTCGCCCTAAAAATTAATCGAGTAACCGTTAATTAAATAAAAATCGGATCAATTTTTTTTATTGGACCAAATTAATTAAAATTAGACTCAAATTGAATATTTTTAAAAAATACTGTATGTTACTATTTTTTTCTCTCCGATAATTTAATGTCGGACGGTTTGTTTTTTTTTAATAATTTTACTTTTTTTTCTTTTTTCTTTTTTCTTTTTCTTTTTCTTTTTCTTTCTTTCTTTTCTTTCTTTTCCTCTCCTTTTTCATTGACACTTTCCTCTCCTTCACAACCAAACACGCACTCTCTCTTTCTCTCTCACTGTCTCCGGCTTCTCTCCGCTGCGCCGACCACCGCGCCACAGCCACACCGGCCACGCCTCAAGCTCCTCTCTCTCAGTTTCTCTTTCTCTCTCTCCTTCGGTCTCCCTGCCTGTCTCTGTCTCCCTCTCTGCGCGACGCCAGCCACCTACAGCGCCGCCGGACCGCCACAGCAGCTCCACGCTCAGCTCCTCCTCGCGCGGCCACTGCTCCTCCTCCCCCCTCCATCGCGCGACTCAGACCCAGCTCCAGCAGCTCATCCCTTTGACGCACGAACCGGACCCAGCTGCTCCTCTCCTCCTGCCGGTCACCATTCCAGCAACCACAGCAAGCTCAGCTTGCTACCGGCCACCGTCTCCTCCTCCTCTGATTCAAGGATTTGTCGGGACTTTGATATTTATTGGGTATTAATTTTATTATTTTCAAAATTTATTTGGTTAAATTTTTTATTAATTAGTTTGTTAATTTTAGAATATTTAGTTGAATGATCTTATAGTTTGAGTAGTTAATTATTTTGGTTAGTAGATTAATTTGTGGATTATATATTATTTGGGTGAATTTTAATATTTATGATTAATTGTTAGAATTTTGATTATTTGATTTTATTATATTGTTGGTTAATTGATTAGTTAATTTTTAGTATTTTAGTTTGAATTTTAGTATTTTGATTGAGTAATTAGTTAAATAGAATATTTGTGGAAATTGATTTATTATTTAGTTGATTTTGTGGTATATTGATAGAATTATGGTAGTTAATTGATTATTTAGTTATAGGTTGAGATTTGTCAATTTTAGTTGGAATTATGTTAATTAAGGAGGTTAATTGATTTTAGGATATTAATTATTAATTTTGGTATTTTGATTGATAGATTTTATTAATTAGGTGGTTGATGGACTATTTGTTGATTTTATATTATTTGATGGATTTTATTATTTTTAGGGATGATTTTAGTAATTAATTAGTTAAATTAAGCATTTGTGATAGTTGATTTATTATAGAAGGTTGAATTATTAATTGGTTGATTTTGTTATATTTAGAAAATATATTGTTCGGATTTTAGTAAATTATTAATTATTGGGTTATATGTTGATTTATTGATTTTAGTCTAGAATTATATTATTTATGAAGATCAATTTGATTATAGGATATTAATTATTGATTGTGGTATTTTTGATTGATTAATTAGTTATGTGGTTGAGTGATTAATTCGAGAAATTAGATAAAATAAATTAATTGATGATTTGGGTAATTAAAGAGTAATTGTAGAATTTTAATTGATTTTGAGGGTTAGTAAATTAATTTGTTAGTGTTAAGATTCTAAAATTATGAAAATTCCTTTATTAAAGATTAATGGGTATATTTGAAGGAATTTTAATAAATGGAGTATATTAAAGAGTAGAATTAATTAATTGATTGATAAATGAATTATTATTGAAAGATGAAGTTTTATTACTAAGATTAAATATATTATATTAGAATATTATTAATGGTGATAATTTGAGATTTTGATTAATTAAAAATTTTGATATATTATGTGTTAAATTATTAGAAAACCTTAAATAATTGAGGATTAAATCATGGATGGTAAAAAATAAATTATTACAAAGATTAATAGCTTTTAGCACAAAGATTAAATGGTTATTATTAAAGGTTTTTGTATAATTAAATTATTCGGATGATAATTTGAGTATTTGGTGAAATAAGTATTATTATTATATGGAATATTAGGTTTAAGGTAATTCCGGTTGAAAATAAATATTTGGTAAAATTGCTAACGAATTATATTTGAAGATTTTAATTAGTTAGAATTATTATTATTGTTGGTGTTAAATTATAATTTGGAATATAATTATATTTTGTGGTGAAATAAATGGAATTGATATCTAGACTAGATATAAAATAAGTGAATAAATTAATTGCTGGTAAATAGTAAGATTATATAATGAATTAATAGAAATGTAGTCAGAAAAATAAAATAAACAGATAAGTTTACTAAATTAATGTTCTTAATTAAAGGAGTCATTATCTGATTATATTTTTCTTATTATACGTGTTTCTTAGATCGATCAAGTTTCTCTATTGCTCCTCCAAATCAGAACTCAGAACAGACCTGAATTTATTCTGCGGTCACTATAAGTAATAATAAATGGTGCACATTATTCTGCATACATGCATTTTATATGCATACTATATACTCTTTATATTAATCAAAATAATCATGAATCATTTCCTATTTCTATTGCTATATTGATATCCTTCATTTTTCAAGTATAATATTTCAGTTCTATAATTTCAATATTTGATATATAATATTTCGGTTCTATAAATTTATACAATTTTCGCCCTTGATTACATTCATATGTTGCATTTATTGTATTAAATATATTTGTGAATAATTGCGATGTGAAATAATGTGCTTTTGTATCTGGGTGAAAATTGGGACGACGTGTGTCACTATGGGTCAGTGGGCCAGGTAAGGGGGATCAGCTCCCAATTATATACACATTATTATAATGGAAATTGGTCGGGGCCAATAGGTGGATTTGTGACTTCAGTAACCAATTTTCACATATTGTGAATATTTTGAATGTGATTTGTTTCTAGATGCTGATGTATGACACGTGCTTGTGAAGTATGCCCATTTTATATATTGTGAAAGCATACTACCTGAATGTGTGAGTTTGCATTATTTATTATTATTCACTGAGTTTAGTGAAATTCACTCCTCTTTCATAAACATTTTTCAGAAAATAAAAGTATTATTGGTTTATAAGACTCTGCTTCTTTCTCCGCAGAGATTCGAACATGTTAGTATGAATTATCTATTAATATTTGTGATTTTCTACACATTTTATTTAACTCTACAGTTAGGATGTTTAATTAATATTTAGTTATGTAAAAGAAATTATCATGTGGTTATAAATAAATTGTGGAATGTTCTTTTTGAATATTTGGAGACTATATGATAGGAATAATTTGATCATATTATGACAAATAAATATTTACTTGAGAATCTATTTTTATTAAATGAATATGGGCTCGAGCTTTGAACAGTACTTAATATTGAGGCTGGACCACAAATGTTAACTTTGATTAATGTATGAATAATGTCATAATATGGGCTTACTATTCCATTAGTCAAATGATAATAGAAATGAATTTTTATAGTTTAGGTTTACTACGGGCCTCGGGGGCCTTAAGCTTACCTAAGTCCTAGTGCCGATCTGACCCACGGTTTTGGGTTGTGACATAACTTCACTTCATCAATATTTATCAATAATATTAAAAAGACTGAAAATAAAATCGAGATTAAATACAAAATTTATGTCTTTCCTATATTTAGAGATGGACATCTCTTTCTAATTAATTTCTAAAAATTGGTTAAAAAAAATTTACATACGCAAATTTTGCGCCAAAAATAATTCATTACTGCCAAATATGGGTATTTTGGTTTCTAAAGAGTAACTAATATCCTAAACTATAAACCCTACACTGCGGCATTCGAAGAATTTTAACATTGCATAAAACCCTATCATAATTTTTGTGCGCTCTCTTCAATCGAACCTCTCACAGATTTGGTAATCCCTACCTACTCATTGCAATCCATCAATTTCTTGCACTCTCTCTATCAATTGAAATCTCACAGACACCTTCTCATTGCAATCCATCAATTTCTTACGCTCTCTCTATCAATCGAAATCTCATAGACACCTTCTCATTGCAATCCATCAATTTCTTGCGCTCTCTTTATCGATTGAAATCTTCAAGCAAACCCTCTCATAGCTCCCTTCAATCCAAATGACTCATTACAAATTATATTCGTTGCTCTATCTATCAATCTAAGTCAGTGTTCGTGACGAGCAGTCGAATGAAATTGTAAGTTTCTCTCTCGTCCCTCCTCTTTGATTTTTTTCTTTGATTATTTTCTAAAAAATCATTCTTTGTTGAGATTGAGCAGTAAAGTTTATCTTTTTTAGTTTTTATTGAAATATTCATCTTCATTAGGCTTTTTGGTAGTGCTCGTTAGGAACACAACCATCGCCCTTGATTGTTGTGTTTTAGTTTTTATTGGAATTATTTTTTGTTGAAATTAGTTTCTGTGATTGCTAAGAACTTGGATTTGAGAGGAAAATTTTTAGTTTTAGGTAGGATTTAGGCTTGTTGTATTCCAGGCCATTTGTTGCATTGCTTATTGTGGTTTCTATTTGCTAGCCTTTTATGTTTGTTTGCCCAGAGTAAAAGAAAATTTAATTTTGATGTTTCTAGTCTTTGTTATTTTTGCTTTTGAAATGGAAAGACAAAACAAGTTTAGTTAATACGATCTGTAAACTTTACTATTGTTATACTATTTGTTTGATAGTAGTACTAGTTATAGCAAATGAAAGAGGAAAATTTTTAGTTTTAGGTTGGATATTGTGCTTATAATGTTAGGTCAATTAGATGTTTGAATAAACAAACCAAAAGCAACTTGCTCAGATTCATATAATCTGAGATTGAGAAAAAAAAATTTATATTTTGAAGTTTTTGAGAATTTCACCACATTTGGCTTTGATAAGAATCCTTATTTGCCAATTATATGCTTTGTTTTAAATGATTTGATTCAGTTATATGCTTTGTTTCAAATGATTTGATTCTATAATTCCTGCCTAATGTAATTTGTTGAATGGGAGTGTCTATTCCTATATTTTTTATATTTTAATTGTTCTGAATTTGCTTAAATGTCTTCTTGCTTTTTTACCATTTATGTTTTGCTAATGTAGTGTTTTTATAAGCTTCAAATTGTAAGTGCCAATCTTGATTTGGGATTTGAGATTTATAAATTA
>CANUEP010054367.1:0-36412 GCA_947857235.1 Jatropha podagrica | reverse complement strand
AACCACAAAAAACTATTTTCTCAAACTCTCTCTCCACACTCTCTTTTATATATATATATATATATATATATATATATATATATATATATATATATATATATATATATATATATATATATGGAAAGGATTTTAAAGGTCCATATATTTTGTCTTCATATATCTTATGAAGCTTAAGTCCATATTTCATAATAAAATATACAAGTGTCATGGTTCATATAAATTCCACAAATAAATAGTATAATAAATTCAAATATTATATCTAGCCTATAACATGTGAACATAATCGATAATCATAACCGGACCCATCTATGGCATCATCAAACCACATTGTTATAACATATGGATTTGTTCATTCATAAGAACTAACAAATACTTTAAATTCATATGAAAATATTTGATTAAACTATTCTCCCAACCATAACCAACTAATTCTAAAGTAACTGCAGGAATTTGATTATTTATACATAATTTTGAAACACAAATTGAATACAAAAAGAGGTTCAAAAGCAATTAAGATTTACATTGATGAAAGGGAATAGAGCTATTCATTAAAAGGGAAAAAAAAGCTTCTTCCTGAAAAATTTAAGTACAACAGGAATGAGTATAAAGCATGGCGAATAATAAAACATAATGCCAAACTCAATCAATCAAATGAAATGACCCTAGACTCTTTTAATTGAGCATTTATTAGTCATGCAATGTCAATCATAACATCCACAAGTAATAGCAACCATAATTCATATCAAGTGTTTATTAGTCAGTGAAATCACTTTGATAGGACCATGCTCACTCCCAAGCATGTTTTTATTAGTTATATGTTCTATAACCAATTTGATTAGTTATATTTTGGGATATAATATTTCATGTAATAAATATTTGATTATTAATAAAAGACATTTATTTATCTTTTATATTCTATTCACTGAATCTTGGTAAAAGATAAAGTCCATGAGACAATATTGCTTTGCAAAATAAATTATAATGTGATTATAATTATGAGTTTTATATTTTTATTAAAGCAATATCTTTAAATATTCCTAGTCGATGCTCTCCTCATTATTGGACGATGATTAGAGCTGTTGAGACCATTACATATTATGTTCTTTCCTTAGGAAAACAGCTGTTTTCATAAGATGAGATATGTGTGATATCTAGAACTAATATGTAGGTACTTATTATTTAAACAAGTCCACTGAATTGACCTGTATGAGAATTCCATATGGAGAGTTACCTGTGTCTATGGAATACTCAAGTGATGGTTGTATAAGTGATCCTTTTTGACTTGAGATTACTAAGCTGTCTTATATAGGGATGACTATGTTTTGATTCTTTGTTCACATTGTTCATTATATGAATAATAAACAACGATTAATTGGACATAGTAGGAGCTGTATGGAGATACTTGTGCAGTCAAGAGAGGATTCATCACCCTAGGTAAATTAAAGAAAATGTTCTAATTGTTCTCTACTAGTATTGATTAAGAAATCCTTGCACAAGGTGGAATGAAATTAGCAAATGAGATTTGAAATTTTATTTAATTGATCAGGGCTTAAAGTTAAGAGAACTAATATGATTTAGAAAAGCAGACACACTCCATGTATAATTACTAAATCGGAACATTAATGATGAAGGGATATTAATTACACTAATGAATCATGCACTGAAAGATTAAGTCAAACCACTTTGACTTTTTAGATATTTGAGTAGTCTTGATATGTTGCTAGACAATGTACTTGACCTTCAAATATTAATTAGTTAATATTTGTTACCAACATATTTGGAACTGAGAAGGTCACACACATAAGAATGGATATGAGAAAATAAAAATGAGAAATCGAATCTAGTATGACTTGATTACAAATAAGTTTTATAGAGTTACGGATAAAATTATAATTTATATTTGATAGCAATTTTACTTAGATTATTAAGTATTGACTTAATTGATTTATGTCTAAAATTTATTAAGATAAATTTTAGATTAAATAAATCTAATATTTTAATTATAATTTATTATATAAATAGTTAAATAAATAAATATAATTTATCAAATTGAAAATCCTATTAATATTTGTATTATGATTTATTTATTTAAATTGCTTAAATAAATAAATAGGCACATATATATTTAGTTATAATTTATTTATTTAAAAGGTTTAAATAAATAATTATAATTTATTTATTTGTGACCTAAGATTTTCCTATATACGGTTTAAGAAATAGTGTAGACTGTACGTGAGTTGAACGTGAGAAAAAGAGTAGTTGCTCATAGCCACAAAACAAAATAGAGAGCTTACGATAGCTAGCACTATCGTACGCTCTAATCTCTCAACCCTCTAAAAGTAATTTTAGAGTTTTTCGATTATCCATTCGTGTGGATACTGCTAGAGGCCAGATGTTTGGACGGCTTGTGGTTTGCAAAAAACCTAGTCCTGTAGATCAAAGTTTGAAAGAATCTGCAAAAGAGGTATTCTTCTAAACATATTTTATTGTCTTATTCGTTTAAATAGATCCCTGTTGATATAATTAATTATTTTAATTTTATTATTCCATTGCGCATATTTGATATTGAAACCCAATAGTTTTAATGCTAACGATATAATCTCTTGGTCCTGTGACTTGTGTACCTAGGGAGCCCAACAAAATTAGATATTTTTCAAAAAATATTTTCCCATAGTAAAATATTTTAATTTGGGGTACACAAGGGGGCGTCACTCCCACCGCTTACGATCCACTGTCGGCATTCTCACCATGCCCGTTATCTCAACCTAGGTGATTTACAGCATCCCAACTCCCACATAACAATCACATATCATCATACCAAGTAAATTAAACACAACATCAATCGATGCACATCCATCTATTTATATAAAGTGTATAAATATATTAGATTACATGAAAATAAAAAAATGTAAGATTTAAAATAAATTATGCAATCATGAATTTTGTAAAGCATTACATACTATTACTCAGAGAGAGATCTAAAAGTTTTATTTTTTTAAGCACCAACAATGGAGAAGGAAGAAGGTCCCGCTCTATCACTGACTTGAAGCTGCCGGGATTTGGAAAAAAACACAACTGGACTAAGAGAAGTATCTTCTGAAATTTGCCATATTGGCGAACAAATCTCATTCGTCATAATCTTGATATTATGCACATTGAAAAGAATTTCTTTGATAACATATTGAATACTGTGATGAATGTAAAGGGTAAAACAAAGGACAATGACAAAGCTAGACAAGACTTGGATGAGCATTGTAACTGACCAGAGTTGCACTTAAAAAAAGGGAACAATGGGAAGACAGTTAAACCAAAAGTAGTGTACACATTAACAGATGACCAAAGAAAGTTAGTGTGTGAATGGGTTAGAAAGTTGAGGCTTCCTGATGGGTGTGCTTCAAATTTATCTAAATATGTTGACATGAATGACTTGAAGCTGTCTAGGATGAAGAGTCATGACTGCCATGTTTTTATGGAGAGACTACTTCCAATTGCATTTCGAGACTTCTTGCCTGAGGCTGTTTGGAACGCATTAGTTGAGGTGTCTTTATTTTTCAAAGACATATGCTCCACAATTATGCAAGAAGATCAAATGAAGGAATTAGAAGAGAGAATTATTGTAACACTTTGTAAATTGGAGAAGATATTTCCTCCTGGGTTTTCTGATTCAATGGAACATCTGCCTATTCACTTACCATATGAAGCAAGAGTCGGTGGCCCAGTGCAATATAGATGAATGTACCCATTTGAGAGGTAAATATCTAAATTTTTACCATCCATACATCTCAATTGAATTTCATAATTACATGATTTTTTTTAGGTTTTTACATCATTTAAAGAAAAAGGTTAACAACAAAGCTCGTCTGGAGGGTTCTATATATGAAGCATACCTGATTGAAGAAACTTCTAAATTTTATTCTTATTATTTTCAACCTCACATTCAAACAAAAATTAACCAAGTAAACCGGAATGACGATAGTGTGAAGTTGAACACCCTAATGGATGCCTTTCTATATTTGATCACCATGGTCGTCCATCTAGGAAGGAAAAGAGTAGATGGTTAATGAATGAGGAATATGATGCAGCCTCCATATATATGTTCTTTTAAATTGTGATGAGATTGAACCATTCATAAAGTTAGTCATGATAGTCTAATATTTCACTTTTGTCTACTAGTTATATAATTACTTTATCCTAGTCTCAAATGATATATACATGACATAAATGTAGAATCTTTGAAGATCAACTGAAGGAGGAGAAGCCTAATATTAGTGATGAAGAAATAGAGAATAAGAAAACTAAGGAATTTGCAGCATGGTTAAAGAATTATGTAGGTTTTGATGAAAAATATTTGAAAATTATATTTTACATTCAAATGTAAGTAGCATGTGAAATTAAGTCATTAACAAACTTATCTTTATGTCTAGGTATTTGATCCTGTTCATAATGTGGTTGATTGTCGAATAAAAGACATATCACATGGTCTATTTAGATATAGAGTTACATGGCCTCAATATTATGTCAATGGCTTCAAGTTTCACACACTTGATTACAACTCAAGTAAAACAACAATGAATAGTGGAGTATGCATTAAAGGGTCCTACTATAACGATTCTGAAAGTGTTATTATGGTAGGCTGGTCGAAGTGATACAGTTACAATACGCCAATGCATCTAATAAGTGAACTACTGTTGTGCTTTTCAAGTGTAATTGGTTTGATCCTCAAATGGATATAGGATGGAAGGTCCATAAAAAATTTGGCTTGCTTAATATAAATCACAAAAGGAAGTTTTTAAAATATGAGCCTTTCATATTAGCATAGCAATCTCAGCAAGTTTATTTTGCTAAATATCCTAGCAAGAGGAAAGGAAGAATTGATTGGTGGGCTGTTTTTTAGTGTAAAAGCAAGACATATGATCAATGACCCAAGCATGCCTTACCAAGAAGAGAATTCTAGGAATTCTATACCTATGTTAAATGATGATGGGCTTATTAATCAATGTTCTACGGGTGGAGAAGTGGAAGAAGTGGAATTAGAAGACAATGAAGAAGAAGGAAGTGTTGAATTTGCAGAGGAAGATGATGAATATAATGAGGCAGACTTTGTTTCCCAATTTGAAGATGAAGAGGAACTTAATGATATTATAGAGGGCCATGATAGTGAAGATGATAGTAATGATGAAGAATTGTCAGACTCTTCATATTGATGTGACTTATTTTTTTATATTGTTTTGCTTGAATATTATGCCCTTTAAGTTTTGTTTAATTAATTTTCAATTATTATTGTTATAATTCTTAGTGGTTACATGACCCTCAATATTATTCTTCTTTACATGTGCTAAGTTTTGGAAATTATTTGCATATTTGTATTCATAACACTAACAAAGATAAATGGTTTCATAATTTCTCTATCTCATATAGATATGCCGAGAGGAAAAGGATAAAAAAAAGTTGTTGCCCCCAGGAAAGATTGGGTTACAAGCAGCAGCTCTTGCCTCAAACAAAAAAATGAGTAGTGGTGTGAAATCAAAAATCTAAGAGCCAACTCTTGGGATTACTAGTGTTTCCCAATTGGAGTTTAGGATGGATAGAATATAATACAATGTTTTGGTATGGATGGATTTGGATCAAAATTTCTTTATTTTTAATTTTAAAATTTAATTTTTCAATTTTTTAAAGTTGGGAAATTGATAAAGATGGATCATTGGTTGATATAAATGGAGTTTCTTTCCTTGTTTATCATCTCTTTATTTGAAAATTTGATAGTTTGTATATGAATCTATTGCCTGCATAGTTTTTAAAATGGAAATTCTTTTAAGAATGATTTTATTGCTTGAACAATTTACATTCTAGGTTCTAATAAGATTTTTCCACTTTCTTTCAGTATGCTTTTAAAGAAAAGTCGAATGAAAAAGTGGTTGAAGTAACAAATGGAGGGGCTGATTCAAATAATCAACAAACATCGCAACCTATGGATGAACTTGAACTTTCTGTTTGGATAGAAGTGGTTGGTGGTCCAAAGAGAGGAATCTATGGATTAGGATCTGAATCTTTTCTTGTTGGTAGCTCAACCCCTCATTATATTGGATCACAAAGTTAACCCCATAAGGCTCTCTATGATCAGGAACAACTAGACCAAGAGCTAGAAAAAAAGATTGCTGAAATGTGTCAGCAAGTACGTGCTGAGGTTTAAGAAAAGTTGACTGAAAACATAAGAAATCAAGTCCAACAACAATTCTTAGCTAATTTGGAGAACGAGGCATTTCAACAACTATTAGATCGCATTCACGGTAAAATGGGATAGATTTCACTTTTCTATTCATAACTTGAGTTGCATTTTTTTTCTAGCAACGTTTTGGAGACAACTTGATTTCAATTTTTTATTCTTGACTTCAGTAGCATTTGTTTCAGCACTATTTTGCATACATGAACGTTTAGGACTTTTATTGGAATTATAGTTTTGCCTTTTGTGATATTTTAGGGGTTTTGACTTTGGGAAATGACATTTATAATTGATGACTATTTGACTACTCATGCTGTTAATATGATTATTCGCATTCGATATGACTTTGCTTTTTATGCTAATTGATCACAGGTTGTAGCTGGATAAAATAAAAATGATCACCGTTATTCGATGTGAAAATTTATATATGACAGTTTTGTCTCTAATTTATAATTAGAAATAAATTTAGAGACCCTAAATCCCTTTCTAATTTTTTTTGTAACAATTTGGATACCAAAGTTTTGCTTCTGATTTACGGTTAGAAACACATTTAGAGACTGCAAATTTGTTTCTAATATATTTTAGTAACTATTTAGAAACAAAAATTTTATTACTAAATAATTATCATTACTTGATAAAAATATCTAGATACAAAATTTTTGTCTCTAATTTATGGTAAAAAATAATTTTAGAGACTCTAATTCCATTTCAAATAAACTTTAGTAACAATTTGGATACTAACATTTCGCTTCTGATTTACGGTTAGAAACACATTTAGAGACCGCACACTTGTGTCTAATATATTTTAGTAACTATTACAAAATAATTATCATTACTTGATTAAAATGTTTAGATACAAATTTTTTGTCTTTGATTTATGGTTAGAAACAAATTTAGAGACTTTAATTTTGTTTCAAAAAATCCTGGGGTATAAATAGTGAAATTTGTAGTATCAGCAAAAGTCAACATTTTGACCAATATATAAGGACATTTAATTTTGAGCCAAACATTTTCAATGTAAAAAATAGGAAAAAGAAAAGAAAAAGAAAAAAAAGAGGAACTGTTTAAATGACAAGCACTATTTGAACACAGAAAAAGGGAACATTCCAAATATTTGGCTATAGAATAAAAGTCCATTTTGATTTATGTAAATTCTTAAGAATCTTTCTCCAATCTATATTTTGAACAATCCCAATCGAATCATGACAAAATACAACATTAGTCGCATTTCATGATATTGTGTTGTGTGATTATATTTTCTGTGTATCATTCCATAAACATGCATACATGCATACATACATAAATGCATCACGTCGTATGACTAACCTCTATTTTGTGCAGTTGTGATAGCACCTCAAAAAATAAGAGAATACATCGAAGGCAGATAGCCGATTGGAGTCAGGTAGCTGGTTGAGGTCAAGTAGTCATCTGATTAGAAGATTTGTCGATTCCAGATTCTATTTCTTTTGATAAAATGGCTAGATTCGATACCTCCATGACAGAAGCGAAAAAGATGATTGAGAGAACAATGGCAGCCAACCTTGAAGAACCCACAAGGTTGGATAAGGGAAAAGAGAAGGGAGTAATCCAAGATGCCGAAGAAGCCAATAATGAGCCCATGAAAGAAGAACAACTTGAACAAACTTGGCAAGATGAAGATTTTTTCAAGAATATACCTGCTAGGCATATTGGACCCAAGCCGGTTGTTCCAGAAAAACTCGAGAAGCTTGAAAAACTATATGCTTTCATAAGGTCCAAGGGCATGGTTCAACATTCGGGTTTGGATGATGATGAGGATGAAGAACTTGAACTAAGGCAATCGGTCCCAGTTGCTTATAAGATGCTAGAAGTAGCAAAGTATGATGGGACTTGTGATCTGAAGATACATCTACTGCAATACAAGTCAATCATGGAGTTGGCAGGACTGCCATCGAAGGAAATTCTTAAGATGTTCCCAATGTCTTTGATTAGATCTGCTCGAATTTGGTACTACAAATTGGATAGGAAATTCAAGAGAGACTGGAGTGAACTGGCTAACATATTTCTTAAGGAATAGTCTTATAATCTTCAGCTGGGCATCAATCTTAGGGATCTAAAAGCAACTGTACAGAAGCATGATGAATCCTTCATAGACTATATGGCTAGGTGGAGAGCCAAAGTCATTCAAATGAAGAACAAGCTAGATACCAAAGAGTAGATAAAGATCTTTATCAAGGGGACCTTGCCGACATTCCATGAGAAGATGTATTATATGCCACTAATTGAGTTCTCCCAAGTCCATGAAGTGGGAAGTGCCATTAAAGACAAAATTAGATAAGATGAAAGGTATAGGGACCGAGTTAGGAACTTCATTAAGTTTGGGTTCTAAGGATCTAGTCAATCAGCTAAAGTTCCAACTACCAATATGAATACAACAACTGTTGCCTTGGAGTTGAAAGCCACTAATGCACCACAACGAATGAATTTCGACTCTAATAGGAGGACCAATGTACCTCCTGGTATCCAAAACATGCCACCTCCTAAAGATTTGTGTATGGTTGAATCTGGAAAAACTTCTACGGAAGTACTAGCTGAGTTTGAGGTGGAAGAAGAAGGCAAAAGGAGGAATAAGGAAAAGGGACAAGCTATTAAGGTGTAGAAAGAGGAGGACGATAAAAAGAATGCAGATACAACAAGGAAGAACAGGACCCTACTAAGCAGTAAGGACCTGCATATTGAAGAAAGCTTTGAGGAAGTTGAAGACCCTATCGACTTGTGTTTCTATTATTGAATTTGTCTAAGACAAACTATTAAACATTTTGTAATATAATGAATTTTGATTTTGCTTGCTTGTTTGATGCTTGTCCTGATTTTTGCATTCATCAAGTAGATAAGCACATGCGCATATTTGGCATTAATTCATCGTACATGCTTGATTTTAATATTTAGCACAAAAGAAATCCTTGGAACTTGTTATTTAGGCCCAGCCTAGCACTAGAGTTAAGCGTGGAATTTCAAAGTCTACTCACAGATAAATTAAAAGCTTATGCATGAAGTTATGCCAGGAACGAAAAAGTCCACAGCTCAATGTGCAACGCCTTGGTACACTTGGGTAAGCCGATGTGATAGGAAAGGATTAAGAATGCCACAGGCTACAAGGAAGTGGCGAACAGATTGCCGCTGGATTTCAGAAAGCTGTTCTTTATTTCAATTAACTAGCCAACTTCATTTTCAGTCTCTAAAGAAAATGGGCAGAGTAGATATTTTTGAAGGTTGTAGAATTCTAACCCGAGAATGGCGGATGATCAATTGCGTTTCTTTACTATCCAGCAGTGAATGACCAAAATAATACATCCTGAATCAGCTACTAGAGATGGCAAACAGGCCTTACAACACTTGATGTTATAGTTCATAAGTCCTGCACAGGTAGATGTACAAGAGAATGTCAAATGATGTTTTGGCAAGATGTGTATCGATGAAGGAAGTTGAAAATATTTTGGAATTGATCTGCGCAAAGGTTTGAAATATCCGCACGAGCAAAGTGGTGACAACAAGTTGTTCCCCAAGGTAGGATTGGGCAAAAATCCTTTGAATAGTATGAACGCCAATGGACGGCTAAGCTTCTTTTGCAGGTTTGAGATCCCTCATCATGTGGTGACAAATAACACATTACAACCTCCATTAGAATAAATGTGGTTGTTAAAATTCGAGCCAGCACAACTGAAAACAGAAAAGAAAAAAGAAGAAGGAAAAGAAGAAGAGAAAAATAAAAAAAAAAAAACAAACAGAAAAAAAGAGAAAAAGAAAGAAGAAAGAAGAAAGAAGAAAATAAAAGAAAGAAGAGATTTTGTCCAAAATGACTTAGAATCTTTATGTTTGAGCCATTACATCACCACATGTGGTATTAAGCCACAGCCAAATCTGTGAACGAAGCAATCCCTTACTTGCCGATACATGGGTTAAAAATCGCATCACCTACTGAAATGGAAGTGCAATCCTCCCGCATGGTGATAGAATCTGAAAGTTCAAAATGCCAATGGACAGATGAAGCATTATTGAAAGCTAACAAGCATTCCTAAATGGAAAAGACTTAATTCTCGGTTCATGGACCAATTTTTTAAGAAGGATATTGCTAAACACTTCATAAGGGAATTAGGACAAATATGCTGAAGTTAGGAGATCTGATTTTGCAACAAATTAGGTTAGACACTCACGATCCAAGAGGAAAATTCGAACCCAAATTGGGAGGACCCATTCTTGATCAAAAAGATGTTTTCCAGAAGTAGAGTGAAGTGATTAGAAACGGAAGGCGATGAGTGCACCAAATCGATCCGTGTGGATAAGATGAAGAAATTCTATGTGTAACTCGAAACATTATGGCCAAGCTCATTAATAAATTCACCTTTTGTGTTCTTATTAACTTTAAAGCGTGTCATACTGAGTTCGCGTTAATATGCAAATGTTTTGAATTTACTTTGGTGACATGAAATAATAGGAATATATCAAGCATCGCAAGTAATAGGATTATTCATTCATAAGTGCATCCATACATATAACTGCACTTGTCTAGTACATTTCATCAGAAACAGAACAAGGGCATTTTACGTGCCAAATTATAGCAGAAACCTAGATGTTAGCAAATCAGCCAACTCTAAGTCTACACTAACTCTAGAATAAGCCTGTAGCCAAGAACAGTACAAGTCAGAAGAAGTGGTATCAGGCACATTAGGGATGGGCAGGGTCGTGCGACTGGGCCAAGTAGAAATGAAGTGAGACAGAAATCGTCGGGTGATAAGGCCTCCTTCGAACTGCTTATAATCGGGAACAGTTTGACGATGGCCATATTGTCGTGCAACTTGGCTGGGATAACAAGCCACTACCATGGTCAGGCCACACAGGGGCAAACAAGGCATATAGGAGGACATAGTCACACGTTCCAAATGCCACCATGGGCAGGTCCATCTAATTCCTTTAGCAGTGAGATCTTGGAGTATAATAGTCCAATCTTCTAGAGTCACTCCAGTCAAGCTGCATTAGTGATAGACATGGACTAGCGGTCCATAACTGGGTAGTAAATGGTTCGGTGGTGGAGTCATCGCCCGTAATTTCTCAAAAGCCCATAATTGTAGATGCACAAAAAAAAAGAGAAAAGAAAAGAACAAGCTCGTTAAGTCAAAAACCATAAGGACGACTTAAGCAAAAATTAGAGCATCAAAAGAAAAAGCTCGTTAAGTCGAAAACTCGTAAGGGCAGCTTGAGCAAAATTTAGAGCATCAAAAGAAAAAGCTCGTTAAGTCGAAAACCCGCAAGGGAGGCTTAAGCAAAAGTTAGAGCACAAAATAGAAAATATGAAAATAAATGAAGAATGCATCTTCCTGTAGTAGAAGTGGGCTTCCCATCGAACCAATGACCGAAGAGGGATCTCAGACACGCTCCCCTAGCCAGGTGAGTGTTTCAGCAAGGATAAGAGGAAACAACATATAGTGCCCACCCATCTATTCAACTACAGGCACCAACCTAAGGCTGTTGTATCCGTCAACATGTTGAGTAACAAGTATTCACTAAGAACACAGAAATAGACAAGTGAAGGCCAGAATGGGGTAGCATGGTCCATGGACATTGCACGGTCAACAAGGGGTTGCAGGGGCACAACATCGACTCTAAGCTCATATCCAGGAAGCTCATAAGCTAAAAAGCCAAGAACAACGAGGACTCGCGAGGTAGGGTCTATACTCAATTGGGGCAAAGTCGAGATCTCTCCAACTTTTTGCTATTTGCCCGAAATACTGCTGAATTCTTCAAATAGAGGACAGATCTCAAAGTTGTTATGGCGAAATAGATTGTCAATAGGATCAAAGTGGTTGATAAGCCATTGCATCAATCCGGGTTGGATATGGATGTTTCGATAATAACTCACGTCCTTGAGCTCAAAAGGTGATTGTAGCTCCCAGTCTTCACGGCTAAAACTTCAAAACAATGCTTCAAATGCTGGTGCTAAGGATTGACCCATGGAAAATGAGAGAACGGGAAGTTTGGGAATTTTCCTAAGATAATAAAGGTGTAAAGCACAATGAATATGTCGTGGGTCTTTATAACACAAGAATGAGAGGACAACATAATGGTTGGCTATCACTTCAACTTTAGTGGGCTGCCAATTCAGTCTTGATATTCTTCAAACAATGCAATAAACAGCTATAAAGTGTAGATGCTCAATTTTTGCCCCAAAAATAGACTCGATGATGATAATCTGTAATGCTAAGATAGAGGGTGAAGCACCATAAGAACTTGATCCCGAACCAATGATCCGAGTCTAGAAAACGTAATCCTTACGACATATTTCAAATTTATGGTAAAATGAGACCCAAAAGCATATCTCGGGTTCGCTGAGATGTGCCTCCGTGTCCTACGACACTCTATGCATCACCCGAACCTATTTCATGAAAATCAGGTCGGTTTGTTGGTGGGCCTATAGTGGCTCTAATGGGGCCCATTAGTGGTGATGATATTTCTGATGGTAGAACAAGTTCAGAATGTCCAATTGACTCGATTCTTGAACAAGTGGTCCTAGGCTAAGAAACTGAATCCATTGGATTGTTTTCACATTTTCAGGGTTCGTGCCAAAATAGGATCCAAAAATGAGTCCAAATGCATACGGGATAAATTTTCATGACTTATGTTGATACACGTACCATTTGAAATGATTTTGCAAAAAATAAAAAATTGAGTCGTTTGTGGGGCCCACAGATAGCACCCACCAGTGGGGCCCACATGCCACATGTGTAGTGAATAGTGCAAGAACACCCATTTGCCTATAAATTGATCTCTAAGCTTAAGGTTTAGGGGTTGGCATTTTGTTTGGTTGAGCAATAACAGATTTGAGAGAAAATCAACAATAAAAACATTAAAACAACAAATCAAACACAAAAATCAAATAAAAAAACTCAATTTCTTCACAAAAATCTTAGGAGTTATCTTAGTTTCATTGTAGGAGAGAGTGTTTCTAAGATAGTTAGTGGGTTCTAGGGTTAAAAACACTTCTAGAAACGGAATCAAACACAAACTTAGATCATCTTAAAAAATCAAGTGTTCTTGAGGTGTTTTTCATCAACTTAAAGCAAATCCTTTGATTTTCCTTCAAAACAAGGTAACTGAGAGTCTAAACTTTATCCTCTTTTAATTTTTAATGCATTTTCTATCTTATAATTCTAAGAAACTGAGTTTTTATAAGAGAAACATGTAAAAACTCAGTTTTGCAACAAGTTGGGTTGCATTTTTATGCACGAAGGCGCCTAGAAATTTGTCCAAGCCTTGAGGAAGCCGCCAGCCTTCATGGCAACGCTGGCGTCCTCCCCTTGATGGCACCCAGAAATGCCCAGATTGTTGTCTTTTTGCTTCTGCCTTAGATATTCTGGTGATTACAGGCTTAATTTACCTTGGAATGGGACTTGATTCACTTCCAGTGGTGTTAGTCTATAAGTTCCAGAAGAGAAATAACATTAAAAACATCAAATCATGCCTAGATTCTGAGATTAAAGTGAGTTAAGGCCTAATGGTCGAAAACCCATATTTGATTTCGATGGACGTTAATGATTTTAATCTTGTTTCTTGTTGGATTTGTGAATTTTGTTCATCTAATAAGATGAACAGTGTGATCATGAGCTTGAAAAAATATTAAAATTTTTATATTTTTATTTTTGCAATTATTTATTTATGCACATTTAATTATTGTTCTTCAATATTTATGTTGTTTATTTAATCTACTAACTCACTAACAATTCTAACATCACTGACATTAATTTACACTCTGCCAGTTTTAGTTTTTATTATTTATTGTTCATTTTTTAATTATTTATCAACTAACGAACTAATCTTTGAATTTTGATGTTTTTGTTTTAACTGTTGTATTAATCATGTTGTTTGAATGTTTGTATTTGATATAATTTGTTGTTTTATTTGTTGTAATATTCTGAGTTTAATGTAATTTATTCATATGGATTGTAATAAATTTATTTTCTATTGATTTGTATTTATTAAATGGAAAATGGGAATATGTGAGGGGATAAATGGGTAGAATGTATTTTAATTGGACAGGTTTATAATCTTTTCTTCCCCCCCCCCTTTTCTTGTGGATGTTTAGTTCTAATGCTTGATGAATGTTGTGAATGATAATGATATGTTTGAATGTCATTATTTTAAAAATTCCACAAAATGATTTTACACCACAAATTAAATTAATAACGCAATTAATAAATAACGAATATTCGGACAACTAGGAGGCCGGTTTATATCGAGCGGGTCCCTAACACCTTCCTATGCTTGTACTTAACTCCCGAATTCACTCTGATTAAAATCGAATTAATTAATTCCAATGAATTATAATTCAAGAATTTTCCCTAATTTAGTAAAATAGGGTGGCGACTCTAAACATTTTAAAAAACGTACCAAAGTAAGGAAAATTTTCTCTGAGGATTAAAATTGGATTGGAAAAATAATTTCTGTGAAATTAAAATGAACCAAGCCTGTTTAATTCGGTTTACTTGAGAAACTCTTGAGAAAACCATGAGATGCTATGCGAAAGCCACATTGTCCTCATAAAGGGGCTAATGCAATAATGTCAAATCATGACATGAAAAGAAGATTATGTCTCTATGAGGATATTCCCCAAGCTCAGCCTACAGTACGAAAGCAAAAGGGAAGACTATGACAATCAACTCAGGGAACATCAGACTCCAAGTCCTTTTGCCTTCAGACTCCTCTGAGCCCTCGCCACTGGTTTCCTCTACCAACGCTTGCCTCATGACGCTCCTACATCGCAATCAATGAAAGGCTTCACGCTAATTCTCTACACACATGCATAAGCATAAATAAATGCATTACATGCATACATGCATACATTGCATATTTTTATTCATTTATACTTATAGCTGCATGCTCAACCAAGAGCCTCAATAGGGACAGTTGGAGTTATGTTGCTTTTTGTGAATGGCTCAGCTCTCAAATTTCTTTACAAGAATAAAAGGGAAGACAATAGGCCTACATCGCCCTACAATCAGTCTCAAAGGACAAAGTGGGATCAAAGCTCGCCACAAGAAGCATCTTAGAATAACTGGGCGTTAGGCCTAAGACAAGCAATAACTGAAGAATAAACTGGGGCAAAGCCCGGAACAAAAGATAATTTAGAGGAAGCTAGAGCAAGCTCCAATTCAGAGCAATAATTGAAGAATAAACTAGGGTAAAGCCCATAATAAAAATCAATTCAGAGCAAACTGGGGCAAGCCCACAACAACAAGGAATGGAAATAAACTGGCGCAAAGCCCACCATAAGAAGCCATTTAGAACAAGATAAAGCAAGATCCAAAATGAGCAACACTTGAAGAACAAACTGGGGCAAAGCCCGGAACAAAGGGCAACTCAGAGCAATAATTGAAGAATAAATTGGGGCAGAGCCGATAATGCAAATCAATTCAAAGCAGATTGGGGCGAGCCCACAACAATAAGAAATGGAAAAATAAACTGGGCAAAAGCCCCCCATGAAAAGCCATTTAGAGCAAGATAAAGCAAGCTCCAAAATGAGCAACTCTTGAAGAATAGACTCGGGCAAAGCCTGGGACAGAAAATGTGACCCAGAATTAAATTGGGTGAAACCATTAGTAAAAGGCTAGTGAAGAACAAACTGTGGAAAGCCCCATAGTAAGAAGAAATTAGAAGAGAGCCTGTGAAGAGGAGTAGTCAAGAATGAATGGCAGCAAGCCCACAACAAGACACAACAGAAGAAGAATAAAACTAGGGCAAAGCCCACGACACAAAGAAGTTTAGAATGGAGGCAAAGCCAACAGTAAGGATTAAAATAATGAATTAGGACAAGCCCCTTGAGAAGAATGTCTAGTAACGAATAGAGGCAAAGCCCAAAACATGCAACAAAAGAAGGATAAAAATGGGGTAAAGCCTGCAACAGAAAGAAGTTCAGAATGGATTGAGGTAAACCCAATAATAAGAACTAAAAGAATAAACTGGGGCAGGCCCCACAAGAAGAATCTCCAGCAAAGAAAAGAGGCAGAGCACATTAACAAAGCTCCAAAATTGACCCTAGAGGTATGAGCCAAACTGCCTCTGTAGATGCTTAATTTTTGCCCCAAAAATAAACTCAGTGATGATAACCTATATTGTTAAAGAAGAGGTTGAAGCACCTAAGAAACTTGAATTCGAAGCAATGATCTGAGTCTAGAAAGAGCGACCCTTAGTGCCTTTTTCACTTTTTTGGCAAAATTGGACCCAAAAGCGCATCTTGGGCTCACCTAGGATGCGCCTTGGGGTCGTACGACACTCTGTGCATCACCTGAACCAATTTAATAAAAATCAGGTCAATTTACTGGTGGGCCCATTAGGGATCCTTAAGGGGCACATCAGTGGTGATGACATTTCTTGTGGTAGAATGAGTTTGGAGTATCCGATTGATTCGATTCTTGAACTAGTAATCCTATGTTAAGAAACTGGAGCCATTGGATCATTCTCATATTTTTGGAATTCGTGCTGAAATAGGGTCTGAAAATGAGTCCGGGGTGCACATGGGATAAATTTTCATAACTTACATCGATACATGTACCATTTGAAATGATTCCGTGAAAAATAAAAAATTGAGTCGTTTGTGGGGCCCACCTGCCACATATGCAATGAACAGTGCCATTCTCACCATCTAGATTTGAGAGAAAACCAAAGATGAAAAACACAAAAACAACAAATTAAACACAAAATTCAAATAAAAAACACAAAATCCAAACTCAAGTTCTACATAAAAATCTTTGGGTTTTTATTAGTTTATGGGTGTAGAAGGGTTATCAACATATAGTCAGTAGGTTCTGGGGTTGGAAACACTTCCATAAACATAAAATCAATAACACAGGCTTAGATTATCAATGAAAATCAAGTGTTCTTGAGGTGTTCTTCACCAACTTCAAGCAAATCAACAATTCTCCTTCAAAACAAGGTAAGCTGAGAGTCTAAAATCCATCTCCTCTTTATTTTCAGTTCATTTCAATATTAAATCACCAGACATTGAGTTATTTATGAGAGGAACACCCAAAAACTCAATTTATTTGAAATATGCAACTTTTTGGGCCAATCTGGCACAAGGAAGTCTCAACTAATGTAAGGAAGTTGCATCTGGCGCAAGGCAGATGCAATAGACTCACGTCAGTTGCGCCCATAAATCTCCAAATTTCTTATTTTCCTTCATTTTCAGTCTTCTGATGTTTATGGGCTCTTGGTACCTTGGTATGGGATGAAAATCACTTCCAATAGTG
Organism: Jatropha podagrica; assembly: GCA_947857235.1. Classification (NCBI taxonomy): domain Eukaryota; kingdom Viridiplantae; phylum Streptophyta; class Magnoliopsida; order Malpighiales; family Euphorbiaceae; genus Jatropha; species Jatropha podagrica. Next base: position 18,913 of record CANUEP010054367.1, on the reverse strand, counting down.
TGAAATCCTCAACTCAGAAGCTAAAAACATCTTAAAATTGGGTTATTTATGAGAGGAACCCGTAAAGAGCCATTTTTGCAGAAAAATATAGATTTTTGGGGTGAACTGGCACCAGTCAGACGCATCTGGTGCAGGGCACTTGCATCTAGCGTGTGCCAGTTGCAAGTGGCTCAGGCCAGTTGCATCTGCCTAGCGCCACTTTAGCCAAAAAATATCAAAATTTCTAGTTTTTTGACTTTTTTAGGTTTTCTGACGTTTCTGGACTCCAATTACATTATTATGGGATGAAAGTCACTTCCAGTAGTGTGAGAATATTAACTCAGAAGCCAAATAACATGAAAGCTTCAAATCGTGCCTAGATTCTGAGATTGAAGTGGGTTAGGGCTTGAGGGTTAAAAACCCACGTTTGATCCGGATGAATACGTTAATAATTTTAATATTGTTTCTTGCTGGGATTTGTGAATTTTGTCCATCTAATAAGATGAACATTGTGATCATGAGCTCGAACCAATATTAAAATTATTATATTTTTATTTTTGCAAGCTTTTGCTTATGAATATTTAATTATTGTTCTTCAATATATGTTGTTTATTTAATCTACTAACATTTTTTATGTTAATTCTATTTTGCCAGTATATTTTTGTTGTTTAGTTTGATTAATTTATCTTATTAATGAACTAATATTTTTGTTTTGGTGATTTTTGATTAAAGTTTGCATTTATCATATTGTTTAAATGTGTGAATATGATGTAATTGTTGTTGTTGCTTGTTATAATTTTTGAGTTTAATGTAATTTATTCATATGGATTGTAATAATTTTATTTTCTATTGATTTGTATTTATTTAATGGGAAATGGGAATATGTAATGGGATAAATTTGTAGAATGTAATTAATAGGAGTGGTTTGTAATCTTTTCTCCTCTCCCTTTCTTATGCATGATTTAATTTTAATGTTTAAGATGATATGTATGTTTGACATATTTTGCAAAATTGTATGAAATGTTTTACAACGTAAATTAAATCAATACCGTAATTAATAAATAATAAATATTCGGACAACTAGGAGGACGATTTATACCGGGCAAAATGGGTGCCTAACACCTTCCGATATCCTTACCCAACTCCTGAATCCACTCTGGTTAAAACCAAATTAATTAGCTTCAATGAATTAATTAATTCAAGAATATTCCCTAATTTAGTAATATAGGGTGGTGACTCTAAATCTTTTTCCAAAACCTTACCAAAGTAATTAAACAATTCTGAGGACAAAAATGGGATTGAATAAAATAATTTTTCTGAATTAAAATGAACCAAGCCCATTTAATTCGGTTTACTTGAGAAACTCTTGAGAAAATCATGAGACGCGCGTGAAAGCCATGTCGTCCTTAGCCTCCCCATGGAAAATAGTAGGCATAAGATAAAGAAGTCTCTCTCAATGATAAAATATGAGTAAGAGACCTCATAGACAATGGCCACACAAATAGCCGAGAAATAAAGCCCCGACTCATCAACGAAGTAGAGGCATCACTATTGGCCGCAGATGGAATCCCTCCGCCGCAGGTAAGTTTTCTCAAACTCTATTTCAATATAAACTTATGTGTTTAATACACAGTCACACATTGTTCAATTCAATTAAGTCAATAAAGTCGGCTCGAATAGTCGCACCGTAAGTCCCCTTGGGCAGGTCAATAAAGTCGGCTCAAAGAGTCGCACCGTAAGTCCCCTAGGGCAGGTTAACAAGGTCAGCTCGAAGAGTCACATTGTAAGTCCCCTTGGGTCGGTCATTAAAGTCGGCTCGAAGAGCTGCACTATAAGTCCCCATAGGTTGGATAATTCGATAAAGTTAGATCGAAGAGCTACACTGTAAGTCCCCCTAGGCTAGTTAATTCAATAAAGTTGGCTCAAAGAGTCGCACCGTAAGTCCCTTTGGGCCGGTCAATAAGTCAGCTCGAAGAGTCACACTGTAAATCCCCCTAGGCTTGTTAATTCAATAAAGTCTGCTCGAAGAGTCGCACCGTAAGTCCCCTTGGGTCGGTCAACAAGTCAGCTCAAAGAGTCACACCATAAGTCCCCCTGGGCCTGTCGACAAGTCGACTTGAAGAGTCGCATCGTAAGTCCCTTTGGGCCGATCAATAAAGTCGGCTCGAAGAGGCACACTGCAAGTCCATTGATGTGTTGTATCATATGCCGCGCCTCTAGGTCTCAGAGTGCTAGCTCGCATTCCGTAAGGATACGGGTGATACAAGTAATGAAAAAGATTATCGTCCCATAGAGATTGGGGAATAGGCTATTAATTTGTTATGTTTGGCAATTATTAGTAAGACCGAAATTAAATGGAGTTGAATTAAACTAAAATGCAATTAAATTAAATAAATTCTAATTAAAATAAGCAAGTGGAAATAATCAAAAAAATAGATTCAGCAAATAATTATAAAGTTGGTCTAGTTATCGAGTCTTTATAAATTCTTGGGTGCAAACTCTGAATATTTAATTTATGATGCCCAAAATCCTCTTTGAAGCTCAATTGGGCCGGTACAACCATATGACGTCTGCTTTCGTAGCCTAACATGGTTAGAACGTTATATCAATTCCTGAAGGAGAACTAACCTAAAGTATCCAAAATCCTCTTTCAAGCTCAAATGGACTATTAAAATTATGCATTTCTACCATTTTTTGTAGCCTAACACAATTTTAATTCATTAAGCTGGTGTTAATCCTTTATCCTCAGAAAACCTAGCCTATTTCTAGGTCTAGAAAAAAAATTCTAGGTTTAATATGCGAGATTCGACCTAATTTGTCAACCTTTCAGTCTGTTCAAATAGATCTAACGACATGCAAATATGGGACACTGACATATTCACAAGCATTAAGTTCAACATATTAAATTAGGAATTAATCATACAGCATAAATTAGATTATTCAAAGTTGCATTTTAAATTAATAGATAAATTCCATAACTAGATCCAAATATTTAGCCTAGCATTATTACAATTAAATCAGCACAAATATAATTCATAAAGGGAATACAAGCCATAGATTCCAAACTCAGGGTTTTTGATTAGTTGCCCAAGTTCCCACGTCCAAGCTCTTGCTACTGCCTCTTTTCCCTTTCTTTGCATTTGAAAATAATGCTAACTAAACCTACTGACGCTCTCTATTTTTTCTTTGCTGAAGATTGATTGGCCACTAAATTTCCTCTCCTGCTTCCTTGCGGCAACAAATGCCAAAGAGCCACAAGAGAGTTTGTCAAGTGTTAACCAACCAACCCGTTTGAAATCTTTCTTTCTCCCTTATATAGACTTTTCTTCCTTGCTTCTCATTGGTCCACATAAGCCATGCCACTTGCTCAACTTGAATCTGCAAAGCCTGGTTCTACCGCCCATGTGAAGGAAAGAAATGATAAAATAATCATTTGAATTTGAACTAGGTTTATTGCTTCTTCAAAGCGCTGCAGTTTTGTTTCAAACAACTAGGCAGGAGATCATTTTGAAGCTTCTTTTACTTGGTCCAAGTTCTTCCACGCAGCTATTTTCTTTTCTTTGGTTGATAGGTGAAAATGTTGATTGGCTCCCATTAGTCCACATCTCCCATGCAATGAATGAAAAATCTTAGCTCAGTTCACACACACATATGAAATTCAAGGTAAATTTCAAGTGAGAGATTAATCAGTCCTAAAGCTCTATCACACTCAAAGAAGTATTTGACACACTCAACTAAGATCATGTTCCTTTTGACAAGTTCTCACACATTTACTTCAATCATGTGGAAACAAATGAACTTAGGAAGATACGAACATGGTTTTAGAGAAAAATGTGTGCTAGATGTATAGACAGTTAGATATATGATTGAATTTCCAAATCCCATAGGCATATTTCACAACACTTTCTCCACTATTGAAGGAACACAACTTTTAAGGAATTAACAAGTCTTTGTAGGGTTGTAACGGGGTAAAGGAGATTAATATGGATTAATATCAAAGAAAATTTTTAAATAAGGCTCAAAATGAGAAATTATTCTTTCGATTTTCAAAGTTTTGAAAAATAAGAAAGATTTTGACTATTGCATTCGAGAGAGCTCCATGTTTTGCACTAAAAAGTTCTTTTCCTTGTTCCTTGTCTTTCTTTCTCCTTTTCTTTCTCCATTTATTTTTGCATTTTTTTCTCTTTTTTTTCATACTAGGAGATCTTTAGAGAAAGAGAAATACAGAGAAACTTTGTGTACTTGTCCCTTCTTAATGGTGTCTCATTTACTGATTGAGATATTTAGGCTTCTTATTGCAATTTTCTAGTAAATGGTTCTTTATTGTCTCACTTCTTTTATTTGTACTTTTTGCATTTGATAGACCATCTCATGCAATTTTTAGAAAAGAGAAAATGCTCTCATATAATATAACCTAATCTTCTTAAGTTCACTACTTAAAAAAAATCAAAGAAATAATTTTCTCAAGGGTGATAGTCAAAAAGGCATTTTCAGATTTTGGTTCTTTATATGGGTCATTTTGAAAGAAAATGGATAAAAGCTCAAAGGGGCTCACAAGGGTTAAACTTTAAAGGGTAGGATGGAAGGTTAATGTGGTTAAACTCAAAGAAATGCCTAAATCATGTCCTTATAAATGTGAAATCCTTAAAATTTCGCTTAGAAAGTCTTGGGAAAGTTTGTTCTAGGATTTGTGTCTTAACACCTTTCACACATAGTTTTCTTCAGGCATATTGGATGCTACCCATATATCATTTAGTTTCCACAATTATGAAGGTAAATAGCAAGTTCCAATCCTTAAAGTGCAATCTCAAAGTGAGTGGTTTTATACCTAACTGAGAAATCAAGGCTTAAGGATCTGACCAATTCTCTTCCTTAAAAGAGACCGGGAATTTAATATTCAAGAGCAAATTTGAGCTATTTCGAAAATAATTTTATGCATATTCATCAAATTTTTTTATTTCTCAATATGTAACATTAAATCAACAAGCAGAAAAATGCATGAATTTTTAAAATTTTGTACGGACAATTTCAAGAGAAAAATCCATGGAAGTAATAGCAAAGGTATGATGCTGAAATGATCGAAGAAAACCTCTTTTAGGAGAGTGTTTTTAATGAGAACGATAAAGATAATGCAGTTTAAGCATGCCTCCCACACTTAGATTCAACATATAATACTATTAATTCTAAATAGATAATGAAAAGAAAGAAAAAAAAATTGATGGAAATAAAATAAACGATAACTGCATTATATATATACATATATATATTATTTTTCTTCTCCCTTTTTTTTTTCCTTTCTTTCTTTATATATATATATATATATATATATATATATATATATATATATATATATATATATATATATATATATATATATATTATTTATTTTTTCTATTATACATTATTTTAAATATATATCTAATAGCCTTGTTTGCCTTTGTTTGATGCTAAATGGGTTATATGTGGTCCATTTTTGCTCAAAATAGAAAATATTAGTGTAGTCTATACGATTATTCAATAAAGAGAGAAAATCATGTAAAATTGATTTTTATTCCTATTTCAATATTCAAAATGAAGCTAAATTTAATTAAAATAAGTGGTAAAATATATGCATATTTTGTTATTATCATCCATTAAGGCTGGTCAAATTAAATCAATCAAGTCCTCTAGTGGAGGCACCTTGCTCATAGAGGTTTTCAATTAAGCCCTCTAACTGAGGCACCTTGTGCATAGAGGTTTTCAATCAAGTCCTCTAACTGAGGCACCTCGCGCAACGAGGAAATTTTCAATTAAGTCGTCTAGCTGACGCACCCCTACAGCCGTCTCTATGGTGTATTTTACTCCACTTTCCATCATCCGAAAGAACAACTTCTAGAAGAGGAGCATCAACATCAAATCACCAATGAAGTTGGCACACCACAATCACGCAAGTTGTTCGAAGAATGCCAGCTAGGTAAGTGTGATTACTACTTATGCGTCTACTTTACATTTTGATAACATATTGCTTGAAATGCAAAATATTATCAAATGGGGGCAAACTATAGAGATTAATTTTTGCCCAAAAATATAGACGCGATGATGATAGCCTTTACTGCTAAGAAGAGGTGGAAGCATGCAAGGAACTTGATCTCGAAGTAATGATCCGAGTTTAGAAAGTGCAACCCTTAGTGCCTTTTTCACCTTTTTAGCAAAATGGGACCCAAAAGCGCATCACGGGTTCGCCCGGGATGCACCTTGGTGTCCTACGGAACTCTGTGCATCACCCGAATTAATTTCATGAAATCAAGTAAGTTCATTGGTGGGACCCACAGTGGCCCTAGTTGGCCTCACTTGCGGGGCCCATTAGTGCTGATGACATTTCTCGTGGTAGAACGAGTTTAGAGCATCCGAATAATTCAATTCTTGAACTAGTAATCCTAGGTTAAGAAACTAGATGCATTGGATCATTTTCACGTTTTCGAGGTTCGTGCCGAAAATGAGTCCCAGTGCACACGGGATAAATTTTCATGACTTACATTGATACACGTACCATTCAAAATGATTCTATGAAAACTCAAAGACTGAGTCGTTTGTGGGGCCCACATGCCAATGGGCAGTGAATAGTGTCATTTTCACCATTTGCATATAAATATCACTCTAATCCTAGGGTTAAGGGGTTGGCATTTTGTTTGGTGAGCAAATCTTTTTTTGAGAGAAAATAAGACACAAAAACACTAAAAACTCAAAATCAAACACAAAAACGAAATCAAAAACACCATCTAATCTTAATTTCTTCACAGAATCGTAGGATTGCCATTAGTTTGTGAGTTTAGAAGTCTGGTCATCATGAAATCAATGTATTCTGGTATTGGAAACTCTTCAAGAAGTGAATCAAACATGCAAACTCAGATTATCTTCAAAAATCAAGCATTCTTGAGGTGTTCTCCATCAACTTCAAGCAAATCAATGGTTTCTCTTCAAAACCAGGTAAACTTAGAGTCTAAACTTCATCTCTTGTGTATTTCTATTTCATTTTGTGTTAAAACATCAGAAATTGAGTTATTTGTGAGAGAAACCCACAAAAATTCAATTTCGCTAAAATCTACAACTTTCTGGGTTGACTTGGCGCAAGCCACATGAGCCCAAAAATTTGCAGATTTCTGTTTTTCGTTCTTTTTTATCTTTTGATGTCTGTGAAACTCTTATTACCTTGGAATGACATGAAAATCACTTCAAATGGTATGAGATCATGGATTCAGAAGCTAAAAACATTTAAAAATTAGGTTATTTGTGAGAGGAACTAGCAAAAACTCATTTCTACGAATCTCTGTAGATTTTTTGGGCGAACTGGTGCTAGCCAAACGCATCTAGCGCCTTGCATTTGGCGTGCGCCAGTCGCAAGTGGCTCGCACCACTTCAACCCAGAAATCTTTAGATTTCTGATTTTCTGATATTTTTAGGTTTTCTGATGTTTTTGGACTCTAATTACCTTGGTATGGGATGAAAGCCACTTCAAGTGGTGTGACAACATTAACTTAGAAGCCAAATAACTTAAAAAAACATAAAATCCTGCCTATATTTTGAGATTGAAGTGGTTTAAGGCCTAAGGGTAAAAAATCCACGTTTGATCTGGATGAGTACATTAATAATTTTAATGTTGTTTCTTGCTGGGATTTGTGAATTTTGTTCATCTAACAAGATGAACATTGTGATCATGAGCTTGAAACAATATTAAAATTGTTATATTTTTATTTTCACAAGCTTTTACTTATGAATATTTAATTATTATTCTTCAATATATGTTGTTTATTTAATCTACTAATATCACTAACATTTCTAACATTTTTTATATTAATTCTATTTTGCCAGTTTATTTTTGTTGTTCATTTTGATTAATCTATTTTATTATTGGACTAACATTTGTGTTTTATTGATTTTCTATTAATATTTGCATTATCATGTTGTATGAATATGTAAATGTGTTATAATTTGTAGAATATGTTTGTTATAACTTCTGAGTTTGATGTAATTTATTCATATGGATTGTAATAATTTTATTTTCTATTGATTTGTATTTATTAAATATGATATGGGAATATGTAATGGGAATTAATGGAATGTAATTAATAGGAGATGGTTTGTAATCTTTTCTCCTTCCCCCTTTCGTTGTGGATGTTTAATTTTCGTGCTTGATTAATGTTGTGGATGATAATAATTTGCTTAAATGACATCGTTTTCAAAATTGCATAAAATGAATTTACATCGCAAAATTAAATTAATACCATATTTGATAAATAATAAATATTCGGATAACTAGGAGGCCGGTTTAGACCAAGCAGAATGGGTGCTAACACCTTCCTATATCCGTACCTAACTCCCGAACTCACTCTGATTAAAATCGAATAATTAATTCCAATGAATTAATTAATTCGAGAATTTTCCCTAATTTAACAAAATAGGGTGGCGACTCTAAAAATTTCAAAACCTTACCAAAGTAAGGAAACCCTTTCTTGGGATTAAAATTTGGGTAGGATAAATTAATTTCTAAGAATTAAAATGAACCAAACTTGTTTGATTCGGTTTACTTGAGACACTTTTGAGAAAACCATGAGATGCTGAGCAAAAGCCACATTGTCCTCAGTCATCAATCGGGAGTCATCTCCTACATCATCTTCCCTTCTAACCCTAGATAAGTGATTTGCCACAACATTGTCTACTCCTCTTTTATCTTTAATTTGAAAATCAAATTGTTGTAGAAGTAAAACCCAACGGATTAGTCTTGGCTTTGCCTCTTTCTTGCTCATCAAGTATCTAATGGCCGCATGATCTATAAAAATGGTGATTTTTTTATCCAAATAGGTAGTCTTCAAATTTGTCCAGTGTCCATACCACTGCTAGGAACTCCTTTTTAGTTGTAGAATAATTAATTCGAGCTTCATCTAGAGTCCAACTAGCGTAGTAGATGGCATAGGGCTTTTTATCTTTTCTTTGGCCTAAGACTGTACTTATTGCATAGTCACTTGCATCACACATCAGTTCAAATGGCAAACTCCAATCTGGGGTTGGACAACTAGGTCAAAAATTAAGGCCTCCTTTAACCAACAAAATGAACTCAGATATTACTTGTCAAAATCAAACGAGACATCTTTTGCCAATAAATTGCACAAAGGCTTAGAAATTTTGAAAAAATCTTTGATGAATCGATGGTAAAATCCTGCATGTCTAAGAAAACTCCAAATCTCTTTCAGTGATGATGGAGGTGGCATCTTCTCTATTACTTCCACCTTTGCCTTGTCTACCTCAATTCCTCGCTTTGAGACAATATGTCCAAGGACTATACCTTCTTGAACCATGAAGTGACATTTCTCCCAGTTTAGAACAAGGTTACCTTCATTAAAGCGCTTTAAAACTTTAGAAAGATTAGATAGACCAGAATCAAAAGAATTCTCATATACAGAAAAGTCATCCATAAACACTTCCATTATTTCCTCAATAAAATCGAAAAATATAGCCATCATGCACCTTTGGAATGTTGTCGGTGCATTACAAAGTCCAAAAGGCATGCCCCTAAATGCAAATGTGCTATAAGGGCATGTGAAAGTGGTTTTCTCCTAATCTTGAGGATGTATGCATATTTGGTAGAATCCTGAGAAACCATCTAAATAACAGAAATGTGAATGACCTGCTAACCTTTCTAAAATCTTATCAATGTAAGGTAGGGGAAAATGATCTTTACGGGTGGCACTGTTCAATTTTCTATAATCGACACACATCCTCCAACCTGTAATAGTCCTAGTAGCTAAAGTTTCATTGTTCTCACCCTTCACCACTACAATCCCCCCTTTCTTTGGTACTACATGAATAGGACTAACCCAGGTGCTATCTGAAATAGGATTAATTATTCTTGCTTCTAGTAACTTGGTTATTTCCTTCTTTACTATCTCCTTCATATTGGGATTTAGTTTTCTTTAAGGCTCAATTGAAGGTTTGATTCCTTCATTAAACATGATGCTATGCATGCATATAGATGGACTAATCCCCTTAAGGTCATGCATACTATATCTTAGAATCCTTCTATTCTCTCTAAGTAAGTGCAACAATTTATTTTCTTGATCACAAGTTAAAGCAGAATTAATTATCACAGGATAAGTAGATTTAGGACCAAGAAAAGCGTACCTTAATCTAAGAGGTAAAGATTTAAGATCTACCTGCGGTGCATCCTCCTCTTTCAGAGATGACGTTGGGTGTTCTTCATTTTGGTTGTTTAATTCTTTGAATTTTGAGCTTTTTGAAAGGGATAGTGATGGCTTTCGTTCAATCATTTCCTTGTAGCTCTACACTTCATCTACTGTAGTTGCGATTCCTTTGGCATTTATAAGACAGGCCTCTATTGGGTCAGAATGACTTTCATTTATAACTATCTCCTTGATTGCTTCATCTACCACATCGATTCGAAGACATACTAAAAGACTTGCTGGATGTTTCATAGCCTCAAATAAATTGAACACTACTTCTTCGTCTCCAATCTTTAAAGTGAGCTTTCCTCCTTTCACATCTATGAGTGCTCCTATAGTGGCCAAAAAGGGTCAGCCAAGGATGAGAGGTATGTGCACATCCTCATCCATTTCCAATACCACAAAATCAACCAGAATGTAGAATTTCCCAACTTTCGCTGTTACATATTCTATTATCCTAATGGCATATTAAATGGATTGGTCTGCTAGTTATAAGATCACTTGAGTTAGTTTGAGTTCTCCTGCATCCATCATTTTGAAGACAGAATATGACATCAGACTAACGCTGGCTCCAGGATCACATAATGCCTTATTGATTTTCATAGCACCGACCTCAAATGGAATGGAGAAACTTCCAGGGCCCTTTTGTTTAAGTGGTAGCTTATTCTGGATTAGTGCACTACAATCCTTAGTCAGGGCCACTGTCTCATAAGCTTGAACTTCTTCTTCTTCGTTAGTATCTCCTTCAAGGATTTTGCATAAGACGACATTTGAGATATAACTTTTGTAAAGGGCATATTGACAAAGATCTATTTCAGCGTATCCAAGAATCTTTTGAACTGCTTATCTGACTATGTTTGTCTTAATCTTTAATGAAAAGGTAGTGGCAGTTCAAAGGCTTTCATCCTTCTTTGCACATCCTCCTCCTTGAGTCTCTTCAATTCTTCCTCTTTCTTTTTATCTTCTAATGTTGGCTCTTATTGTTTCTCCATCTCTATCACTTCTTTTTAAACTTGCTTCTCCTTTTGCGATCTTGATTCCAGATCTTCCATAATTTTACCGCTCTTTAGAATTATTGCATTAATTTGCTCTTTTGGACTTGGAACTGGTTGATTGGGAAGTTTTTCATAAGCTTTAGAATTACAGAAACTAGCTAGTTGTGCAACTAGATTATCCGTCATCTTCTGATGGACAATCAGTTCATCCATCTTGTCAGAAATTTGTTTAAAGCATTGATCTTGTCCATCGTTTATTACCTTTTGGGTTTGCATAAAGCTTTGGAGTAAGACTTCAAGGTTCGATGGTGAATTCTAGTAAGATTGTTGGAATTGTAATGGATTTTGTTTCAAAAATCCAGGTGGTGGTAGTCTTTGATTAAGGGTTGGATTCTGCCTCAAGGTCTGGTTTTGCTGGTTTGACTAAGAAAATTTTGGATGATTTCTCCACTCTTGTGTAAAAGTGTTTGAAAATGTTCACAATTGGAAATTGTTACGAACATAATTGACTTGTTCCACCATACATTCAGTTACTCCGAATTGGCATTCTCCATTGTTCGCTCAAGGTTATTACAATACTTTATTTTGATGATTAAAAAAAATAATGAATTGAATGAATTATTTTGTAGATTGTACTAAAGTCTTTTGCAGGTATTTAAATGGAAAAATCATCAAGTGAAGATCTAATGAATCCTATGGAAGATCAAGATTTAAGACACTCCTAAAATTGAAGATTTGGTTAGTGTCTTTGGGTATCTTAGGGTTATTTGCTATATTATCAAAATAGAAAGAAGATCATGCCATATTAAGAATATATATGAATATCTTCTTTAATTTTTAAAGTACATTTTCTAAAAGGTTTGATTTCCTTAAACAAAAATTTGAAAATTTTAGAGGGAATATTCTATTTCACAAAATATATTTCAGGATTTGAATTTTTCAAAATGTGATTTAAAAAGATTTTTTTTGAAATAATCTTTGATTTGAAATTCTCTTTTGGAAATAATATTTGAAAAAGACTTTCCTTCTTTTTCAAACCTACCAATAAGCAACCCCTACTTCTTCTATAAATTGAGGCTTGGCAAAAATTTCTGAAGGTATGAGAGCAAAGACTAATCTTCTATCTTTTATATTGTCAATTCTCTCATCCTTCTTCTTCTTCTTCTTCTTCCTAGTTTCACGGTTATTTTCTAAAGAGAAGAGAAAATTGATTTTTATGAGAGACAATCTAATCTTGTGTTTCTATATTATAAACTCTCTCATATTGGAATCCTTCTTCTTCATGCTTTCATTGCATAAATTCTAAGAAAATGTTAAAATCAATCTTTAGAGAGAGATTTTCAAAACTCATATTTTTGTTTATAAAAATCTCTACTTAATTTGGCATATCATTCTATCTATTATATGTTTTGTCAATCTAGAATAGATTAGAACTTTTTAAATCTTAAAATCTGTGATTGACAGCTTTGTGTCAAGTTTATTTGTAAGGGTTTTCAAGCACCCATCTTGTGTGAGAGTAAGTCTTGTAAGTTTGCTAGATCTTTAGAAAAACTAGGTTTAAGTTTTCTAGTTCTTTGACAAAAACTAGAGGTTAAGTTTTGCTTGTTCTTTACAAAAACAAGTTAAGTTTTCTAGTTCTTTAGAAAAACTAGTGGGATAAAGTTTTCTAGTTCTTTAACAAAAACTAGAAGGTAAGTTTACAAGTTCTTTACAAAATCTTGTGGGACATGGGTAGTGCTAAGTGTTAGGACTATTTCCATTGTAATAAGCTTTACTCTTGCCCTTGAAAAGAGTTAAATAGTGGAGGATCTCAAGATGGTTTCTTGAGGAGTGGATGTAGGCGTGAGAAGTGTCGAACCACTATAATTCTTGGTGTTTGATTTTCTCTTCTTATCTTTTTGATATTGCATGTCTCTTCACACTCACACACTTTAAATATAATGTCATGTTGTTATCTTATGATTTGAGTTGTTGATACTTTAACATGAATTCTACTTCAAACTAAAATCGCTCTTGAGTTTAGTTAGCTATTTTTAGACCTGTTGATTGATTAAGTATTATAGATGATCTTTTGCTTATGTGAGTTATATGGTAAAATTATCTAAATATTTTTGTGCTTCTACTGTGTTTAAAAAAGGTCTCTAAATTCTAAATTTTTATGCAACACAATTCACCCCCCGCCCTTTTGTGCATAGCCTATTGAGACCTACAGTCTGGTATCAAAGCATTGGCTCTTGATTTATAAGGTTTAACCACCTTAGAGAGATCCCATGGCTTCATTGTCTACCCTTGGTATAGTTGGACCTTCTGAAGGTCAATCTATCACTAGACCTCCTTTGTTTAATGGTATAAATTATTCTTATTAGAAAACTGGGATGAGAAATTTTGTGCAATCTGTCGATATTGATTGTTGGAAATATATATTTTAAATGGTCCTCAAATTCCTAAGAAAGTTGTTAATGGTATTACTAGTGAGAAGCTTGAAGAAGAATACATGGACAATGATTGGAAAAGTATTGCTTTAAATGCTAAAACCATCAATATTTTACATTGTTCTTTAGATGTTAATGAATATAACAATGTTTCATGTTGTGCCTCGGCTAAGGAAGTATGGGAAAAGCTACAAGTCACATATAAGGGAACTAGCCAAGTCAAGGAATCAAAGATAAATCTATTGTTGAGAGATTATGAAATGTTTTCGATGAAAAATGATGAAAACATTACTGATATGAATACTAGATTTACTAACATTGTTAATTCTTTGAAGGTACTTGGCAAATCTATCTCGGAAGAAGAGCTCACAAAAAAATCCTTCGATCTCTATCGGATAGATGGGAATCTAAAGTGATTGTCTTGTTTAAAGCAAAGGATTTCAAAAAGCTCACCTATGATGAGTTGATCGGCTCACTCCTCACACATGAAATGATGATGAATAGAAATGTTGAAAAGGCTGAGCACAAGAAGAAGAAAGGTCTAGCCCTTAAAGTTGTCAGAAGTGATGAAAGCTCTACTGATGCTAATAGTGATGACATGGCACTCATGGCAAGAAAGTTCAAAAGGATGCTAAAGAAAGGTGGAACAAGATACAAGAAATTTGACAAGAAAACACCTTCACCAAATACAGAAAATCAAAAAAAGAAAGATCCAACTGAACCTATATGCTTTGAATGTGACAAACCCGGACACATCAAACCAAATTGTCAAAAGATTAAGAAGAAAGCTAAAAAGCAAAAACCAAAGCAAGTTATGATTGTAACCTAGAATGACAGTGATGACTCAAATTCTAGTGATGAAGGAGCTGAAGTAGCGAACATTTGCTTGATGGCTATAAGTGATCAAGAATCGGATGAAAGTAATAAGCTAATTTCACCTGCTAAAGCTGACTGCAGTAAAGCAAATGAAAGTGAGGTAAGTGATTCTGAACCTATGAGTTATAGTGAACTTGAAAATGATTTTAAAGAACTTTACTCAAACTTTAAAGATACTTGCAAAAAATATAATTGTTTGAGGAAAGATTTCAAAAAGCTTAAACTTGAATGTGATCTTTTAAGAGATGCCTTTTTCAAAGAAATTACTTGGAAAAATCTCTTACAAGAAATTGAAGCTTTGAAAGAAAGTAAAGAATGCACATTGTATCTATATGCTAGTGTTAAGACTTGCTTGGATCAAAAATTAAAATTGGATGATTCAAAAGAAAATTGCAATAAGCTCACCTTTGAAAATGAATATTTGAGAAAGGAATTTGAAGCTTTGAAAAATGATTTGGCAATTTTACGAAAGGAAAGCAAACCCTAAATATCTTGTTAGGGAATCAAAGATCTCCAAAAGATAAATATGGCATTGGCTATAATGGTGTTATGAGTCATAATATTGGTCAAAATTTTGTCAAAGGCAGTTCTTCAACTTTACTACCTATGAGATGTAGCTTTTGTAATGGTAAGGGACATAATGCTAAACCTTGTCTTTTGAAATCTGAATCTACACTAAATAAAAGGTATTGGAACTCAAAATAAATCAAATCTGCCTTTACCGCTAACCCTCAAGGACCTAATGCTCGTTGGGTACCTAAGTCTGGTTAACTGATTTCAGGTTTGCCTGAAGAGTGAGCTATAAACGAAACTGTGGTATATGGATAGCGCTTGCTCTAGGCACATGATAGGTAACAAGAACAAGTTCACTAAGATCGATATGAAGGAAGGAGGATCAATTAGCTTTAGAGATAAAAGTAAAGGAAAAATCATTAGAAAGGGTATAGTTGGTACACATCCATCAATTGAGGATGTCTCTTTGGTAAAAGGTTTGAAATTTAATCTTTTAATTGTTAGTCAAATGTGTGATAAGAATAGAGGAATCATATTTGAATCATCACATTGTGAAGTACAAGGCAAGCATGATAACAAAACATTATTCATTGCAAAAAGATTTGAAAATGTTTATTTGGTTGATCTTAACGATTTGCATAACCTTGATGATATTTGCTTAATATCTATTGATAATCATAGTTGGTTATGGCATAAAATATTAGGTCGTGCTAGTATTCACTTGATTTCTAAGCTTTCTAAGAAAGATCTAGTTCATGGTTTACCTAAGATTAAGTTTGAAAAAGACCATATTTGTGAAGCATGTCAATTAGGTAAACAAACTAGAACTTCTTTTAAATCTAAGAGCATGATATCAACCTCTAGACTATTGGAGCTTTTACACCTAGATTTATTTGGACCTATTACACCTTCTAGCCTCAATGGTAAACAATATGCCTTTGTAATTGTTGATGATTATTCTCGGTTTATGTGGACACTCTTCCTTAGAAATAAGGATGAGTCATTTAATAAATTTGTTCATTTATGCAAGAGGATTTAAAATGAAAATGGTTACAACATCACATCCATAAGAAGTGATCATGGAAGGGAGTTTGAAAATCAAGATTTTGAGTGTTATTGCAAAGAAATGGGAATATTTCATAATTTTTCAGCTCCTAGAACACCTCAGCAAAACGGAGTTGTTGAGAGGAAGAATTGAACACTACAAGAGATGGCAAGAATAATGATCGATGATGCCAAACTTCCAAAGTATTTTTGGGCCGAAGAGATTAATACTTCATGCTATATTCTTAATAGAGCTTTGGTAAGATCTACTCTTAAGAAAACCCCATATGAACTTTAGAAAGGTAAAAAGCCTAACATAAGCTACTTTCATGTGTTTGGTTGTAAATGCTTTATTTTGAATAATAAGAAAAATAAGTTAGCTAAATTTGATGCTAAAGCTGATGAAGGGATTTTTCTTGGATATTCAAATAATAGTAGAGCTTTTAGAGTGTTCAATAAAAAGTCTCTAGTAGTAGAAGAGTCCATACATGTTGTATTTAATGAAACTAACTCTACTTCTAGAAATGTCAATATTGTTGATGATGTTGTAGATATAAAACAAGATGAGCAAAATGAGGAAAATGAGCAAGGTAAGCAAGATGAACAACGTAATGAGGAGCAAATTGAAAATCCAAATGACGGACATCAAGATAAAGAAAGAGAAAGGTAAATGCTTGAGACAACAAGTGGAGAACATCAAGACTTACCAAAGGAGTGGAGATTTCACAAGTATCATCCACAAAAGAACATAATTGATAATCCATCCGAGAATATGATGACTCAGGAAGCTCTAAGAAAGTACTTTGGTAATGTAGCCTTTGTTTCTCAAATTGAACCTAAAAATGTTGGTGAGGCTCAAAGTGATGAACGTTGGCTTCTTACTATGCAACAAGAACTTAATCAATTTGAGAGGAACCAAGTTTGGAAGCTTGTTCCTAGACCCAAAGATCATTCCATTATTGGAACTAAATTGGTATTTAGAAACAAACTTGACAAACATGAAAATATAATTAGGAACAAAGCTAGACTAGTTGCTCAAGGTTACAACCAAGAAGAAGGAATTGATTTTGATGAAACTTTTGCACTGGTTGCAAGACTTGAGGCAATTAGAATGTTATGTGCTTTTGCTTGCTTTAAAGATTTTATGCTATATCAAATGGATGTTAAAAGTGCATTTTTGAATGGTTTCTTAAATGAGGAAGTGTACGTTGAACAACCACTCGGATTTGAAACCTTTGAAAAACCAAATCACGTGTTTAAACTCTCAAAAGCTTTGTATGGTTTAAAACAAGCTCCTAGAGCTTGGTATGAAAGACTAAGCAATTTTTATTTCATAATGGTTTTTCAAGAGGCAAAGTAGACACTACACTTTTTATCAAAAATAATGCACTTGGTATTCTTGTTGTTCAAATTTATATAGATGATATAATCTTTGGTGCTACTAATGATTCTTTATGTAAAGATTTTGCAAAGATTATGCAAGGTGAATTTGAGATGAGTATGATGGGAGAATTAAATTTCTTTCTTGGACTACCAATCAAACAATGCAAAGATGACGTTTTCATCAATCAAGGCAAGTATACAAAAGAGCTTCTTAAGAAGTTCAATATGGAAAATGCAAAGGTATGTAAGACCCTAATGAGCACTTCAATCAAACTTGAAAAAGATGAGAAAGGTAAAGATGTTGATATTAGAATGTATAGAAGCATGATAGGTTCTCTTCTTCACTTAACTGCAAGCAGACCGGATATTCATTTTAGTATATGTCTTTGTGCAAGATTTCAATCTTGTCCTAAAGAGTCTCACCTAATGGGTGTTAAAAGAATATTTAGATATTTAGTGGGAACTTCAAATTTTGGTATTTGGTATCCTAAGCATGCTACATTTAATCTTGTTGGTTTTAGTGATACTAATTTTGTAGGAAGTAGAATTGATAGAAAGGGCACATTAGGTACTTATCAATTCTTAGGAATATCATGGTTTAGTAAAAAGCAAACCTCGGTTGCTTTATCAACAGTCGAAGCCAAATATATTACAGCCGGAATTTGTGTGGCACAAATATTATGGATGAAACAACAACTTGCGGATTATGGGTTGAAATTTGATGGAATTCCCATCAAGTGTGATAACACAAGTGCAATAAACCTTTCAAAGAACCCAATTCAACATTCAAGAACTAAACACATTAAGCTTAGACATCATTCTATAAGAGACCAAGTGCAAAAAGGGGATATTATCATGAAATTTATACCCACAGAAAAGCAACTTGCAGATATCTTTACAAAGCCACTAAATGAAATCAATTTTGCTTCATAAGAAGAGAGCTCGGTATGATTGATCCTAACTATTAATTTGATGCTCTATATGTTTGGTTATCATGAATATTTTCAGGTACTTCATTAAAACTTTCATGTAAAGTACGTATATATTTTCTTGTGTTAATTTTTTTTTTTGCCTCTGCATTAAAAACAAAAGAAAATATTTTTTTCCTCACTTTATAGAGTTTTACGTTTTTTTTTTGTCTATTTCTTATATATATATATATATATATAAAGTAAGTATATATTTTCTTGTGTTAATTTTTTTTTTTTTTGCCTCTGCATTAAAAACAAAGAAAATATTTTTTTCCTCACTTTATAGAGTTTTACATTTTTTTTTGTCTGTTTCTTATATATATATATATATATAATTTTTAGTTTTATTTGTTTTCAAATGGCCTTTTTCATGATGACAAAAAGGGGGAGAAATTGTAGGTTCAAGAGATTTCTTTGATTATGATTTATATTATCGTATGATCTCTTTGATATCATCTAATAGTCTTTTTGAATATTATTGATGTTAACTCTTGCAGGCTATTAAG